>CAUYQU010050178.1:0-41681 GCA_963574635.1 Cheracebus regulus | reverse complement strand
TAATAAAAAAAAAAAAAAAAAAAAAATGTTTGTGACACTACTACAGACCAGAGGAGACAACAAAAAACAATGTGGTTTCTTGGATTAGATCCCAGAACAGAAAAAGGACATTGGTGGAAAAACTAGTGGCAGTCTGGAGTCTAGTTAATAATAATGCACCAATGTTAGTCTCTTAATTTGGCAAATGTACCATAGTAACGTAAGATGACCATTTAAGAGAAACTGAAACTGAGTAAGGAGCATGCAGAAACTGTACTTACTATCTTTGCAACTTGTCTGTAAATCTAAAATTATTGCAAAATAAAAAGCTTATTTTTATTTATTTTTTTTAGATAGGGACCCGCTGTGTCACCCAGGCTGGAATGCAGTGGTACATGATCTCACCTCACTGCAACCTCTGCCTCCTGGGTTTAAGTGATTCTCCTGCCTCAGCCTCCAGAGTAGCTGGGATTACAGGTGCATGCCGCCACGTCTGGCTAATTTTTGTATTTTTAGTAGAGACGGGGGTTTCATCATGTTGGCCAGGCTGGTCTCGAACTCCTGGCCTCAAGTGATCTGCCTGCCTCGACCTGCCAAAGTGCTGGTATTACAGACGTGAGCCACCACACCTGGCCTAAAAAGCTCATTTTTAAACAAGCATTATTCTGATAAGGGATTCAGGCATCTACAGCACAAAAGGATTCAGAATGCTTTCCCTAGAGGGGCAGATACTGTTGAGTGAGGGCAGAGAGCACCAGGATCAAATGGACAGTCTTGTGGGCCAAAACCTGGCAGCAGGAACATCACTTGAGCCCCAAATGGTCCTGTGGCCCATCCCGAGGCACTGGGTGTGGGAAATATAACCCCTGATCTGGACAGCAATAACTCTGAACTCTAGAAGGGGCACATGCCTCAGCTAGTCACCTGCCACATGAGTTCAAGCAGATCCTTTCTATCCATCAAGGCTTAACAGGAACAGATGACACTTAAATTAAGCTGATTCAAGGAGTTCATTTACAAAGAAAAGAAAGTTCAAAATTGAAGGTAGGAGGGGATAATGCAGGAAATCAGGGTCAGCAGAAATCCCAAAGAATTTAAATCTCCTTAAGGGCAGGAATAAACCCACCATAGCAGTAGCATAGTAAGAAGTCTTTAATAGAATCCAAAGTAGTTTTAAATGAATTGCAGTAAAATAGAATTGGCTAGGCACAGCAGCTCATGCCTATAATTCCTGCACTTTGGGAGACCAAAGTGGGTAGACTGCTTGAGCCCAGGACTTTCAGATCAGTCTGGGCAACATGGTCCCTGTCTCTACAAAAAAATACAAAAAATTAGATGGGGGTTGCACGCACCTGTGGTCCAGCTACTCGGGAGGCTGAGAGGGTGGGAGAATCGCTTGAACCTGGAAGGCAGAGATTGTAGTGAGCTGAGATCACCCCACTGTACTCCAGCCTGAACAACAGAGTGAGATCCTATATCAACAACAACAACAACGAAAGAAGTAAAAAGCTGGGTAATATAAAGCGAGACTGACCTTGAGCAGAAGAGTTAAAGAATGATTTTCTTCAAGTGCAAAGACTTAACTCAGACAAACTGTATTTGAGTCCTGGATTTGCCACTCGTTAGTGAAACAGGACTTGTTTTTCGAAATATTAAAACAATGAATTTAAACACTTCTTCAAATTTTGTTCTCTAGCTTCCTATCTCTGGACTGAAACCCTAGAGATTTACTGCCCCATGACAAGAGAGAGCAGTCACTCGCCCTTTTTTGAAAGACATTTGGGTAGTCTAGTTAGAATATCAAGCTCTGACGATGTAAACAAGATATTTCTGCCTGCTCCTAAGACCTTGCCCTGAGTCTAGAGAAGAGGAGAAGACAAGGTTAGGTGGGGAGAAAAGGGTGAAGTGAGAGAGATAGGAGGAGGGAATGAACAGGCACAGGGATCTTGATTTCTTTAGGTTTGAAGGTAATTGGGGCATCAGACACTTTGAAGCAACTGCTGATGGTAAGGGGAGGTTCTTGCTCTGTTTCCCATTTTAGAACGCAGAGATGACTTGTCTGGAGGGCTGCCCCTTTTCTAATCTGGCAGTTCAGCCCAGTCAGGTAGGGGGAGATCTTGAGATTTAGCTTTCCCTAGGGTGTGACTGAGGCCCAGAAGTTTCCCAACCCTCAGCTCTTCCGCAAAATTAGAAGATAGCTGAGTTGGATGCCAGAAGGTATTCCATATGAAAAGTTTCTAGCCAATATTAGCATTGAGTATTTCAGCTATGCAGAGATCTTCTGAGGAGTGGGACAAAACTTTGAAAAGGTCTTTTCTCATCTCCATGCCTAAAGATCTTAGAATAGATCAAACTTACTGGCCCTCTTCCTGTCTCCTCCTCTCCCCACTTCCCATCAGCTCCCCTCACCAACTGCATATGGGATGATTTCAGTCTGGAGCTTTCAGAAGCAGAGAGTTCAGCCAAATGACCTCTTGAGGTTTCTTTCTCCTTTACGACTCAGAAAATGTTAGGCTGGGCGCGGTGGCTCATGCCTGTAATCCTAGCACTTTGGGAGGCCGAGGTGGGTGGATCACCTGAGGTCAGGAGTTCAAGACCAGCCTGGCCATCATGGTGAAACCCCATCTTAAAAAAAAAAAAAAGAAAAGAAAATGTATTGAATTACTTACTCTTTTATATTCTACAGCCACATTTTTTGGTCACTTCTCTGACCTTTCTATCTACACAATTTCCTTTGCCTTACAGTTTCTAAAAAGGAAAGTAAAATAGAACATGTGTATTCTCATTTTATTTTATTTTATTTATTTTTTTTTAAAGACGGGGTTTCACCATGTTGGTCAGGCTGGTCTTGAACTCCTGACCCCAGGTGATCCTCCCGCCTTGGCCTCCAAAGTGCTTGGATTACAGGCGTTAGCCACCACGCCCGGCCTGTATTCTCATTTTAAAAGCATACTGGCAGCATGCAATAAATTCTAAATTATTAAAAATATCTCAGCTGGGCACGGAGGCTCATGCCTGTAATCCCAGCACTTTGTGAGGCCAAGGTGGGTGGACCACTTGAAGCCAGGAGTTTGAGACCAGCCTGGCCAACATGGTAAAACCCTGTCTCTACTAAAAATACTAAAATTTGCCAGGTGTTGTGGCACACGCCTGTAATCCCAGCTACCTGGGAGGCTGAGGCAGGAGAATCACTTGAATCTGGGAGGCAGAGATTGCAGTAACCCAAGATTGCACCACTGCACTCCAGCCTGGGCAATAGAGTGAGACTCCATCTCCAAAAAAAAGAAAAAAAGAAAAAAAAATCTCTTTCCCCCATTGCATTTAATCGAATGGTGTAAACATGGTATGGGAGGCTTTCAGAAATTCCAGTGAAAACCACCATCACCTGCCACAGAACTCATTAAAAGGCTGAGACTGCAGTAGCTGTAAAGGTGTGGTGCGAGACAGGAGTGTGGTGTTCTTGAGAAGCTGAAAGATGGTCAGTCTGGCTGGTGGGATTCATGGTCTGGAAGCCTCCAAGAAGGGATGTTGGGGCGACTGGCCCTAACCCTCTTTTTATCCTGGCCACATGGAGAGATTACATTCCCTGGCCCCTATACAGATAGGAGTAGCCGTGTGCTTAAATTCGATGGAACGTGATTGAAGACGATGTGTGCACATCTATAGCAACTTACCATAACCTTAATTGCTTAACACAACATAAATCTATTCTCTTACTTCTGGAGGCTGGAAGTCTGATATGAGCTTCACAGGGCTTAAGTCAGAGTGTTGTTGGCAGGGTTCCTTCCTTCCGAAGGTCTAGTGAAGAATCCTCACTTTTTCTGGCTTCTGGAGGCCTTCTGCATTCCTTGGCTTATGACTCCTTCCTCGCATCGCTCCAGTGTTCCCAGTCTTCGTATCTCCTACTTACTTCTTTTTCCTTGACTTTCTTGCCTCGATCTTATAAGGTCATTTTATTTAGGGCCCATCCAGATAATCCAGGATAATCTCCCAATTTTAAGACCCTTAATTTAATCACAGCTGCAAAGTCTTTTTTGCGATAAAGATAACAATCACAGATTCCAGAGATTAGAATGTGGACATCTTTAGGGGCCATTATTCTGCTGACTACAGTGATCTAGACACTCCATCTCTCCACATCTGCCAGCTGAATGCAGAAAATTAGGAAGCCAAAAGAGATGCGGGGAGCCAAGCAGTAGAAGGAGCCTGTGTTGCTGAATGGCCAGGTAGAGCAGAGCTTCCTTGCTGACTACACTGGACTATGAAATGAAGGAGAAAATTCATTTATTATGTTAAGCCACTGTGGTGGGTTGGATTATTGGCCCCAATTCTTCAATACTCCCTATGTCTATATGCTTGCCATGGTTTCAATGGGGGCAGAGCAGACTTCCTGGCCCTTCACTTTAGGTTTGACCATGCGACTTGCTTTGGCTAACAGTGTGTGATTTGAAGTGACGGTGTGTCTAGGCCTTAAGACACTGCTTGTGCTTCCACTTGCATTGGTTTGTCTCTGCCATTGCCTCAAGCTCAGACCTCATCAGCCAAACCCTAGCTGACCTACAAATCTGTGAATGATTATTGTCGTTGTGGGTTTGTTTGTTTGAGACGAAGTCTTGCTCTTGTCCCCTAGGCTGGAGTACAATGGCATGACCTCGGCTCACTGCAACCTCCGCCTTCCAGGTTTAAGCGATTCACCTGCCTCAGCCTTCTGAGTAGCTGGGATTACAGGCACCTGCCATCACACTCAGCTAATTTTTGTATTTTTAGTAGAGGCAGGGTTTCACCATGTTGGCCAGGCTGATCGCAAACTCCTTACCTCAGGTGATCTGTCTTGGCCTCCCAAAGTGCTGGAATTACAGGCATGAGCCATTGCACCTGACCTGGGGTCCCTCCCAAAGTGCTGGGATTTATAGGTGTGAGCCACTGCGTCCGGCCTTGTTTTTTTAATTTTAATTTTAATTTTTTTTTAAGGGACAGCTTCTCACTCTGTGGTCCAGGTAGGCATGCAGTGGTGTGATCATAGCTCACTGCTGCCACAAACCTCCTCGGCTCAAGTGATCCTCCTTCCTCAGCCTCCCAAAGCACTGGGATTACAGGCATGAACCCCCACACAGTGCTGATTATTGCTTTAAGGCAATAAATCTTAGGGTCATTTACCAGGTAGCAATGATTGACTAAACACTGAGATTTTAAGCTTGTTTGTTTGTTTGTTTAAGATGGAACCTCACTCTGTCACTCAGTCTAGAGTACAGTGGTGCAATCTCAGCTCATTGCAACGTCCGCCTCCCAGGTTCAAGCGATTCTCCTGCCTCAGCCTCCTGAGTAGCTGGGATTACAGACATGCGCCACCATGCCCAGCTAATGTTTGTAATTTTTTTTATTAGAGACAGGGTTTCACCATGTTGGCTAGACTGTCTGGAACTCCTGACCTCAGGTGATCTGCCCACCTTGGCCTTCCAAAGTGCTGAGATTACACGCATAAGCCACCACGCCCAACCTTAATTTGTTCATTATAGCAGTTAGACTAAAACAGAGAGAATGGGAGAATTATTGAGTGAAAAAAACTGGAAGAACAGAATGCTGTGGCCAGATAGTGAGGATGGCATCATTATTCCAGTTTGAATCTATTATTCCAGTAGAGTAGCAGTTCCCAGTGACAGGAAGATCCAGGGTGTGACCATGGAAGGCAGTGGCTAAAGTTGAGTGGAGGCACAGCTCACTAGAGATAGGAAGATCAGAGATAAGGACAGAGCTTCAGGTGCAATAGAAGACTTGTTACAAACCAAATGCCTGAGCTACCACTGAATGAGGGGGACTGGTCTTGAGACTGGAAAGCTAAACATCAGGTAACTTTGGAAAGAAAAAAATTTAGATTGTTGCAATGACTCTGTGAATAGTAGCTGGATGTGGGAACCCTCCTCCTAACTCTCATTGTTTGGGAAGGGTGAGATTGCAATTGGGAGGTGAGATCTTTACTTGGAAAGATAAACTGTACTTGATCTCGGTTGTCTAATCCAGTCCCCTAGAACAAGCAAAGCAGTGGGGCTGCACTTTATTGAATGACAGAAGTGAAATTATATCGGAGCTTCTGCTGAGTGGACCAAAGAACTGTAGTGCTGGCTAGGTATTTCAACAAGGCCTGAATTACATGCAAATGCAAAATGTTTTCCATTAGCACATTTGATGGAAAATTGCTTTTGTATCAATTGGCTCATTATTTTATTGTCTCCTATTTGCACAGAGACAAGAAATAGCATGAGAGTATTTTGCATATCCTGTATAGAAATTAAGTTTTCTGATAAGAATGCAATCCTAAGACAAATGGGCTTGATGTTTGAGTGTTCCTAAAAAAGGGCCTTGACATGATTATAAACTCACTTCTTTCTTTCTTTCTTTTGATCTTGCTTTTTCTACTTGTGTGGAACTCACTTATTTCTGCAGCTCTAAAGGCATCCTGAAGATAGAAAGTTCGTTTTCCAACGAAGTTTCTTACATTGCCTTCTGAAACAGACTACAGTTTCCTTTACTCATTATATTTCATTTCATTTATTTATTGATTTTAGGGCTAGGGTCTCGCTATCATCGGCCAGATTTGTCTTGAACACTTAGCCTCAAACAATCCTTCTGCCTCAGCCTCCCAAAGTGTTAGGATTACAGGTATGAGCACAGCGCCCTCCCTTTCCTCATTATGGGATTGCAGTGGCGCATTTTTAATCCCAAACAGTGTATATAGTATGATAGGCAGAATAATGGCCCCTAAGAAGTCTGTGTCCTAATCTCTGGAACCTGTAAATATGTTACCTTACATGGCGAAGGGGAATGAAGTCAGCAGATGGAATTAAATTTGCCAATCACCTGACCTTGAGATGAGAAGATTATTGTAGATAATGTGTGAACTCAATATGATATAATCACAAGGATCCTTATGAGTGGAAGAGGGAACCTGGAGCTGATACCAGAGAGATGGCAGTGTGAGAAAGACAGCCCGACATTGCTGGCTTTGAAGACAGAAGAAATGCACCAAACTCCAGAAGATGGAAAAGCCAAGGAAACAGATTCTGCTTTAGATCTTCCAGAAGGAATTCAGGCAGCCCTGTCAACACGTTGATTTTGGCTCCTTTTTCACTTCTGACCTCCAAAATGAACGGATAATAAATATGCATTGTTTTAAACCATTAAGTTTGTGGTAATTCAGCACAGCAGCAATACAAGACAAATATACATGGCATTCTCAATTCTGTGAGCTATTCCAGGATCCCTCCAGCAAATCCTCCTTTTTTCGTAAGCTAGTTTGGGTTGGATTTTGGTCTCCTTCAACCCAATTTACAAGATCTCTTATTGTAAAATAGTACTTCTCACTAGGACAACAATCAGACTTTCAGAAATAAAATACATATGTTAAACCCTAAACATGTCGTGACAAGATTTCTTCTGCGTGCTGAATGGACAGGAAAAATAAATTTGAAGAAGTAAAACTGTGACATGATAATTGCCCCATAAATTGCATACTTTGACCATACCTTGGCTTTCCACTGAAACTGCTCTCTGTAACCCTAATGTGACAGGCAAGCAGTCCAAACCAACGCCATTTTGGCCCCTGCGCCATTTTAAGAAAAACTAAGACTCGTATTAAGTAACTAAGGTCTGTAATTTCCACCCTACTCAGACAATGTGTAAACTAACGCTTATCTTGACTTCTGTGAACAACTTAAGTAACCATCGGAATGTTCAAAGTCCCCTGGCCCTCGGAATGTCCAAAGTCCCTTGCACTTACCCCCGCCCAGGAGGTGGTTTACCAGCATAAAAGGTCTTGACACCCTCTTTTCGGGCCGTGGGTTAGAGAGACACGAGTCCTCCGTGGCCACTGGCAATAAAGACCCTGTAATTTGGCCTAGTCTTTGACCCAGTGGTGATTTCACACTCGCTGGGTTACAACAAAACTAGCATTTGACAGGTAAGATTATGTCACTGAATTAAAATGTAGATAAAGGAGCCACATGTTCTAATTTCCCTCTGATTTCTTTTTTGTCCCATGGGTTTTTGGAAGTTCGTGCTTGGTTTCCAGAAAGATATTCCAAATATCTTTCTGTTGTTGACTTCTAATTTAATTTTATTATGTTCACAACATCCTTTGTATTATTTGAAACTTTTCGCAAGGTGGGTTGGCTCACGCCTATAATCCCAGTACTTTGGGAAGCCGAGGTGGGCGGATCACCTGAGGTCAGGAGTTTGAGACCAGCCTGGCCAATATGTTGAAACCCTGTCTCTACTAAAAATACAAAAAAATACAAAAAAAAAAAAAAAAAGCCAGGAGTGGTGATGCGTGCCTGTAGTCCCAGCTACTCAGGAGGCTTAGGTGGGAGAATCACCTGAACCCAGGAGGTGGAAGTTGCGGTGAGCTGAGATCAAACAATTTTATTCTAACAGCCAAATTCACAGCGGGAGACTTGGGCTCAGGAAAGAAAAAAAAAAAAAAAAAAGGCCAGGTGCCTAAGTCACAGAGGGAGACTTGGTCTCAGGAAAAAAAAAAAAAAAAGGCCAGGCACGGTGGCTCACACCTGTAATCCAGCACTTTGGGAGGCCAAGGCAGGAGGATCACCTGTGGTTAGGAGTTTGGGACCAGCCTGACCAACATGGTGAAAACCCATTTCTATTGAAAATGCAAAAATTAGCCAGGCATGGTGGCAGGCACCGGTAATCCCAGTTACTCAGGAGGCCGAGGCAGGAGAATTGCTTGAACCTGGGAGGCAGAGGTTGCAGTGAGCTAAGACTGAGCCACTGCATTCCAGCCTGGGCAACAAGAGTGAGAATGTGTCTCGGATAAAAAAAAAAAAAAAGAAAAGAAAAGAAAGAAACTTTTAATATGAGTTTCAACTTTAAAATGTATTTAGACTTGAAGCCATTATCCTCAGCAAACTAACACAGGAGCAGAAAACCAAATGCCACATGTTCTCACTTAAAGTGGGAGCTGAATGATGAGAACACAAAGACACATAGGGTTGAACAACACATACTGGGGCCTGTTGGAGGGTGGGAGGTGGGCGGAGGGAGAGCACCAGGAAGAACAGCTAATGAATGCTGGGCTTAATACCTAGGTGATGAAATGACCTGTGCAGCAAACCACCGTGGCACACATTTTCCTATATAACAAATCTGCACATCCTGCACATGAATCTCTGAACTTAAATAAAAGTTGGAAATTTTAAAAAGTGTATTTAGACTTGTTTTATGACCCAGAAAATAGTATATTTTGATAAATGTTCTGTGTGTCCTTAAAAAAGACATGTGTATTCTGAGAAGAATATGTATAGAATACAGAGTGTTCTATTAGCGTTAGTTAGGTCACATTGGTTGATAATGTTGTTCAGTCTTGTGTACTTATTCTATGAATCATTGAAAGAGGTGTTCAAATCTGTGATTATAAAGGCGGATTTGTCTGTTTCTCATTGCAGTTCTAACAGTTTTTGCTTCATGTATTTGGAAACTCTGCTGCTAAGTGTATAAACACTCAGAATTATGTCTTCTTTAGGAATTTGATCCCCTTTCCATTATAAAGTGAACCTCTTTATTCCTGTTAATATTTTTTGCTCTGAAATCTTTGATATTGATGTAGCCCCTGAAGCTTTCTTTTAAATAGTGTTAACATAGTATATATTTTACCATCTTTTCTTTTAACCTGTCTGTGTCTTCATATTTGAAATGGCTTTCTTTTGGCATCATGTACTTGGTTTTTGCTTTTGTATCCAAACAACCTTATCATCTCTTCCTTTTAATTGGGATATTTGAACCATTTATATCTAATGTGACTACTGATATGGGATATGTTTGTAATTAAATAAGCCATCTTGCTATTTGTTTTTTGTTTTCTATTTGTCCCACTTGTTCTATTTTCCCTTTCTCTCTCTTTTCTGGCTTCTTTGGGATCAATTCAGTATTTTTATCAGTCCATCTTATCTCCTTTATTGACTTATTGGCTATTAGTCTTTGTTTTATTTTTTTCTTAGTAGTTGCTCCAGGGTTTGCTATAGTCTGAATGTTTACATTCCCCCAAACTCCATATGTTGAAATTCTTATCCCCACGGTGATAGTATTAGGAGATGGGACCTTTGGGAGGTAAGCCATTATGCTAGAGCTCTCATGAATGGGATTAGTGCCCTTAGAAGAGAGAGTTGAGGCCGGGCACAGTGGTGGCTTATGCCTGTAATCCCAGCACTTTGGGAGGCCAAGGCAGGTAGATTGCTTGAGTTCAGGAGTTTGAGACCACCTGAGCAACACGGTGAGACCTGGACTCTATCAAAAATACAAAAAATTAGCCAGGCATGATGGCATGTGCCTGTGGTACCAGCTACTTGGGAGGCTGAGGTGGGAGGATCTCTTGAGCCTGGGAGGTGGAGGCTGCAGCAAGCCAAGATCATGCCACTGCTCTCCAGCCTGGGCAACAGAGCCCAACCTAGTCTCAAATAAATAAACAAATAAACAAACGAGACTTGAGAGAGACCTCTCACCCCTTCTACCATGTGAGGTTAGAGTGAGAAGAAGACTCTACAAGGAAGTGGCCCCTTACTACACCCTGAATCTGCCAGCACTTTGATCTTGGACTTGTCAGCCTTCAGAACAGTGAGAAATACATTTCTTTTGTTTATAAGCCACTCAGTCTGTGGTATTTTGTAATAGCAGCTCCAATGGACTAAAAACACGGTTTATAATATACATCTTCAACTTATCAATTTGACTTGAAGCAATAGTATACCACTTCACATCCAGTGTAAGGATTTTATAGTGGTGTATCTTCATTTCCTCCTAGCCTTTGTTGTCATACATTTTATTTTTGTTTGTTATAAACCTCACAGTACATAAGCAAAAATAATAAACACTGTTTATTTAAAATTGGCAGGGCGAGGTGGCTCATGCCTGTAATCCTAGCACTTTGGGAGGCCGAGGCAGGTGGACTGCCTGAGCTCAGGAGTTCAAGACCAGCTGGGGCAACATGGTGAAACACTGTCTTTACTAAAAATACATATATATATATATATACACACACACATATATATATTAGCAGGGCATGGTGGCCCATGCCTGTAGTCCCACTTACTCAGGAGGCTGAGACATGAGAATTGCTTGAACCCAAGAGACAGAGGTTTCAGTGAGCTGAGATCACACCACTGCACTCCAGCCTAGGCGACAGAACGAGACTCTGTCACAAACAAATAAATAATGTCTTTTATGTTTACCCTTGTATTTACAATTTTCCATTTTTTTCATCCCTTTGTGTAGATTCTGATATCCATCTGGTACAATTTTCCTTCTAGCTGAAGAACTTCTTTTAACAACTTTGGTAATACTGGCATTCTGCTGATGAATTCTTTTAGCTTTCGTATATCTTTAAAAATCTTGACCAAGTATGGTGGTTTACACTTGTAATCCCAGCACTTTGGCAGGCCAAGGTTGGAGGATCACTTGAGCCCCGGAGTTCAAGACCAGCCTGGGCAATATAATGAGACCTTGTTTCTACAGTTTTTTTTTTTTGTTTTAATTAGCTGAGTGTGGTGGCACATTTCTGTAGTAACAGTTACTTGGGAGGCTGAGGTGGGAGGATCGATTGAGCCTGGGGGCAGAGGTTGCAGTGAGTCAATATTGCACCACTGCACTCCAGCCTCGGCAACAGAGCAAATCCTGTCTCAAAAAAAAAAAAAAAAAAAAAGCAAAAACAAAAAAGTATTTCCCATAGCTCACTGGTACCCTGTCCAACTCTTTTGGTTTTCTTCTCTGAGTGTTTCATTCTGAATACTATGCCTTCAAATTCACCTCCAGATATTTTTTTCTTCAGGGCATAATATGCAGTAATCCCATCTCAATCTCATCAGTGTATTTTTCATCTCAAATATGGTTTTTTTCCATTTCCAGAAGTTTGATTTGAATCTTTTTAATATTTTCCATGTCCCTAATTAATATTCTCACACTTTCTTCTACCATTTTGAACATATACAGTATATTTATAATAGCTGTTTTAACGTCCTTGTTTACTATAATAATTCTCTCATTTGTTCAATTCATGGATTTATATTGGTTTATTTTTCTCAATATTGGTTATGTTTTCCTTCTTTGAATAGTTGATTGGATGTTACACATTATAAATTTTACCTTATTGGGTGCTGGATTCTTTTGTTGTTATTGTTGGTATTTCCTTATTCCTTTAAATATTTTTCAGCTTTGTTTTTGTTTTGGTACACACCCTTCTTCAAATCGCTGGCGCACGCTCTCTTCTTCCAGCTCTCTCCCCAGTGCTGGGTTCTGTAAGTTCTAGATGCCTTAGTTTTTCCAAATTCTCAGTCTGGCTCCTTAACTCAGGGAGACCTCAGGGCTTCAGGACTCTACTCGGGTTCTCCGCTCTGTGCAGCTACCTGGAAACTCTCTCCAGGCAGTAAGAGAAAACAACTGTGAGGCTCATCTGTTTTGTTTCCTTTCAGGGATCATTGTCCTGTGCTACCTGTGGTCCAATGTCTGAAATTGTTGTTTCAGATATTTTGTTCAGTTAAAAAAAACATTTAAAGGCAAGATGGCAAATTTCTTTTCTTTCTTTCTTTTCTTTTGACAAGGAGTCTCACTCTGTCACCCAGGCTGTAGTGCAGTGTCACCGTCTTGGCTCACTGCAACCTCCACCTCCTGGGTTCAAGCGATTCTCCCACCTTAGCCTCCCAAGTAGCTGGGATTACAGCCATGCTCCACCACACTCGACTAATGTTTGTATTTTTATTAGAGACGGGGTTTCATCATGTTGGCCAGGCTGGTCTCCAACTCCTGACCTCAGGTGATCTGCCTGCCTCAGCCTCCCAAATTCCTGGGATTACAGGCGTGAGTCACCGCACCCAGCCAAGATGGCAAATTTCATTCCCCTTGCTCCATTATGGCAGAAAGCAGAAGTCCCAGGAGCCATATTCTAGTTACAGATGTGTTACTTTTTTCCCTGAGCAAGTTAGTTAATCTCTCAGACCTTACTTCTTCAAATGATTTTAAATGATATATATGCCAGCTTCATAGACGTTCCCAAGTCCTTTGGAATTCAAATGACATTTGGTTCAAATATTTGTCCCATTTTCTCAGAGGATACTCTGGGGTTAGCCTCCTCTTGGCATTCTCTGGTTCTGAAATCTTGCTTCCAGCAGTGCTAGAGCTGCAGTGCTCCGTGTCTCTCCTTTTTCTCACTTTTTCCTCTCACTGGCCCTAGAGACTGCCTCAGTCTCTTCTCTGTGAAGCACCACTCATCCACACTGTATTATTATTGAAGAAAGAGAGGCACAGAGGGGGATGACATTCTAGGGCAGATTGGCCTAATTTGGATTTTAACATTTCTTTCTTTCTTTTTTTAATAGTAAGATGGGGTTTCACCATGTTGGTCAGGCTGGTCTTGAACTCCCGACCTCAGGTGATCTGCCCGCCTTGGCCTCCAAAGTGCTTGGATTATGGGCATGAGCCACCACGCCCGGCCGATTTTAACATTTCTTAACTTAAAAATTCCTGGTCCAGGCTAGGCACAGTGGCTCATGTTTGTAATCCCAGCACTTTGGGAGGCCGTGGCAGGAGGATTGCCTGAGCTCAGGAGTTCAAGACCAGCCTGGGCAACACGGTGAAACCCCGTCTCTACTAAAATGCAAAAAGTTAGCCAGGCGTGGCAGTATGCGCCTGTGTCCCAGCTACTCGGGAGGCTGAGGCAGGAGAATTGCAAGAACTCGGGAGGCAGAGGTTGCAGTGAGCCGAGATTGTGCCACTGCACTCCAGCCTGGGCGACAGAGCAAGACTACATATCAAAAAAAAAAAAAAAAAAAAAAATTCCTGGTTCACTCCTTTTAAGGAGAAATCATCTGTGTCTCTTCCATTCAGGCTGTGGCCTCTAGGCATTGTGCTGGGTCCCTTTTAGGGTCACCACTGGTCCTTATAATGCCTTTGGGCACATTTAGAAAAAGGCACCCTAAACTGGCACTGTGGCTCATGCCTATAATCCCAGCACTTTGGGAGGCTGAGGTGGGCGGATCACCTGTAGTCAGGAGTTCAAGACCAGCCTGGCCAACATGATGAAACCCTGCCTCTACTAAAAATATAAATATAAGCCTGGCGTGGTGGCTACGCCGGACTAATGTTTATATCTGTAGTAGAGGCAGGGTTTCTGCCTCCCAAGTAGCCACCTGTAATCCCAGCTACTTGGGAGGCTGAGGCAGAAGAGTTGTTTGAACCCAGGAGGTGGAGGTTGCAGTGGATCGCGCCACTGCACTCCAGTCTGGGTGACAGAGCAAGACTCTGTTTCAAAAAAAAAGGAACTACATTCAGGAGGCCTCACAACACATGGTCAGATTGCAGCCTCAGTGCCTCCTCACCTGGCTAATGTACTTGTCTCAGTCCCTGGGATTCTAATTTATATCTGGTAGAGTAGTTTAGCTCTTTCTTTACTTGCTCTAGGCCATCAGACTTACTCCTAAGGGCTTCATTTTTATAATTAATTTAAAATGTGCTCCTAAACCATAATAGTTCTAAATAACACTGGGATCAGTTTTGAATTTTCTTCCCCTGCTAAATGTACACCATGATGACGGCAGTCGTGAGGAAGATAATGACAACAGTCCTTAAGCCACTATGTTTAAGTTATTACATGAAGACAAAAATGGCCTTTTCCAGGAAAATAAATGGTATTTTCTTTGACATGTAAGAGATTTTATGTTATACCCCTATTCACTACAGAATAGAAACTAGAGTCTCTAAAGTACTTTAAGCTCTCAAAAATAAAAATGCTTGACTCTGCAGATACATTTGATAAATATATCTGTCTGGCAGCAAGCCAGCAAGTTCCTGAAAGACAACAGGATGTAAGCCCAGCTTTATGAAGCATATTTATTGTCAGAGTCATCACATTTTCTAACAGACCATGGGGAAGTAGGAGACATGGGCCACAGTTTTGACATAATGTGTTTCTGCAATTTTAAAATGCACCAACAGCATTTGGGAGAAACAATAAAGGGAATATGTTAAATGTTCACACCAAGTATAAGTTACATACTGATTTCAGAATTTTACAATGAGAACAATAAAAGCATATCTTGGAAGCAGGGAGTGTAGTACTTTTTGTTTAGGTCCTCCATAAGCATATTCCTCTATATCCTGAAGAAAAAGTCATTTTGCTAATATTATTGCTACATAAATGCACAATAGTCTTTAAAATAGAAACTAGAGGGCTGGGCATGGTGACTCACACCTGTAATCCCAGCATATTGGGAGGCCAAGGCAGGCGGATCACCTGACATTAGGAGTTCGAGACCAGCCTGAGCAACAAGGAGAAACCCCATCTCTACTAAAAATACAAAATTAGCCAGTCATGGTGGCACATGCCTGTAATCCCACCACTTGGGAGGCTGAGGCAGGAGAATGGCTTGAACCCAGGAGGTGGAGGTTGCGGTGATCCAAGATTGCACCATTACACTCCAGCCTGGGCAACAGGAACAGGGGGAAAAAAATGTATGTATAAACTAGAGAATCTGTATATTTAAAACTAGGTATAAAGTTAGTCTCTTTCTAGACTCCACAAAATATAGGAAATAAAGAAGAAGAATTTGGAGAGGATAAGACTAGTAGAGACCAACCAACCTCTCTCTTTTTTTTTTTTTTAGGGAGAAGACCAAGAAAAGTTGAGAGAGTGACCTCCCTGCGTCTGTGGTTTTCTCCCCAACCAACCTCTCTAAGACTCAGTTCTCTAATGTATATAATGGATAAAATAAGGCACCATTCCTATTCGGTTGGTATAATGATGAAATGAAATAATACACGTAAAATGCTTAGTGTAATGCCTGAAGCGTAATACTGTCTACTGTTCCACAGAAATTCAGAAGGAATCACAAAGAGAAGACTAGATAATTATTTATTCCTGGTATTACTCAATCCAATTCAACAAATATTTAATGATCATCAACTTTATTTTTATTTATTTATTTTTTTGAGATGGAGTCTTGCTCTCTTGCCCAGGCTGGAGTGCCATGGCACAATCTCAGCTCCCTGCAACCTCCACCTCTCAGGTTGAGACGATTATCCTGCCTCAGCCTCCAAAGTAGCTGAGATTACAGGCATGTGCCATCATGCCTGGCTAATTTTTGTATTTTTAGTAGAGACAGGGTTTCACCATGTTGGCCAGGCTGGTCTTGAACTCCTGACCCCAGGTGATCCACCCACCTTGGCCTCTCAAAGTGTTGGGATTACAGGCATGAGCCACTGCGCCCAGCTGATCATCAACTTTATGCTAAGAATTGGGCTGGGAGAGGAGGAAATAGAAAAGAATACTGTGGCCAGGCAAAGTGGCTAACATCTGTAATCCCAGCATTTTAGGAGGCTGAGCCCTGAGGATTGCTTCAGCCCAGAAGTTTGAGACCAGCCTTGTCAAACTGAATGAGATCCTTTCTCTATAAAAAATTAAAATAAAAATAAATTAGTCTGGTGTGGTGGCATGCACCTGTTGTTCCAGCTACTCAGGACACTGGGGCAGGAGGATTGTTCGAGCCCAGGAGTTTGAGACTATGATTGCACTACTGTACTCCAGCCTGGATGACAGACTGTGATCCCATCTCTAAAAAAAAGAAAAGAATACTGTGGTATCTTGTTTTAGGAAGAGGCAGCAGAGGACAAATATTGGATATATTTAATTTTATTAACTAAATCTTAAGTTTAAATATTGACAATGTCCTACTTGGATTATTGAATATATTTAACTTTATGAAGTACGTTATGTTGCTCTAAATATGCATATCTAGTTTAACGTGTATTGTTTTATGTAGATGACTTAGATATAATTTTGTGTTTGTCAGTAATCCTAACCACAGAATGTTATAGTTTTCAGTGGCACTAACACTCTCTTCTCCAAGAACATTAAAATAAATGAGCCACTGGAATAGTCTCATCTCCTCTAATTATTGGGCCTTAGGAGTAAATAAATCAATTAAGAACTATGCCTTACTTCTAAAATAGCAAGCTTAGAGATGTGCTAAGACATGACAGGCCCTTGTTCCTGATGACAAGGGTGAATGGCCTTGTAGGACTCTTAAAATTAAGAGACTGTGTATCCGCCAGGGTTTTGTAATAGCCAGTCTCCAAGATGGCCTTCAGTGATCTTTGCCTGTTGGTATTGATGACCTTGCGTAGTTTCCTTCCATATTGAATTGGGGTTGGCCCTCTGTGACCAATAGAAGACAGCAGAAGTGGTGGTGGGCTTCCAAGGCTGTTATAAACTCCACTGATGCTTCTGCTTCAGTCTCCTGGATCACTCACTCTGGGAAAAGCCAGCTACAATCCTATGAGGACCCTGAATAACCCTTGTAGAAAGGCCCATACGGAGAAGAACGAAGGTGCCCAACCAACAGTCGGCACCACTTTGCCAGTCATGTGAATTAGTCAGCTTGGAAGTGAATCCTTCAGCCCCACTCAAGCCTTGAGATGACTGCAGCCCTGGCCAAAATCTGATTGCATCCTTCTCAGAGCAAGAACTTCCAATCAAACCCTTCCAAATTCCGTGACCCAAAGAAACCATGAGAAATAATACATGATTATTGTTTTTCTAAGCCACTAACTAAGTTTTAGAATCACATGTTACTCTTACAGAAGGTATGGAAGTGATGTGACTGACTCATTTGAGGAATTTTTTTTTTGAGACAGGGTCTCACTCCTGTCGCCCAGGCTGGAGCACAGTGGTGCAATCAAGGCTCACTGCAACCTTGACTTCCTGGGCTCAGGTGATGCTCCAACTTCAGCCTCTCAAGTAGCCAGGACTACAGGCATGCACAACCACCCTTGGCTAATTTTTAAATTTTTTGTAGAGATGGAGTCATACTATGTTGCCAGGGCTGGTCTCGACCTCCTGGGTTCCAGCAATCCTCCTGCCATGGCCTCCCAAAGCGCTTGGACTACAGACATGAGACACTGCAGCCAGCCATAGACCTGCATTTTAGAAACAACTCTCCCTGAAGCCAGGCAGGATGGCTCACACCTATAATCCCAGCACTTCGGGAGGTTGAGGCAAGAGGATCACTTGAGGTTGGGAATTCAAGACCAGGCTGGCCAGCATGATAAAACCCTGTTTCTACTAAAAATACAAAAGTTAGCCAGGCGTTATGGTTCACATCTGTAGTCCCAGATACTTGGGAGGCTGAGGCAGGAGAATCGCTTGTACTCAGGAGGCAGAGGTTGCAGTGAGCCAAGATTGCACCACTACACTCCAGCCTGAGTGACAGAGCAAGACTCTATCTCAAAAAAAATAAAAATAATATATATATATATACACACACATTATATGTATATATATGCAATATTTTTAAGATATCAGCAACATTGTCTGATTTTACTTATTTATTTATTATCATATAGTTTTTCATATAGAGACAGGATCTTGCTATGTTGCCCAGGCTGACCTTGAACTCCTGGCCTGAGTTATCCTCCTGTCTTGGCCTCCCAAAGTGCTAGGGATTACAGGCGTGAGCCACTGCCACAACTCATAATCTGATTCTAAAGAGACAATTGATTTACTAACCTGAATTTATTTTTAAATTTTATTTATTTTTAAATTTTTTGAGACGGACCAAGTCTTGCTCTATCACTCAGGCTGGAATGTGGTGGTACAATCTCAACTCTGAAACCTCTGCTTCCTGGTTCAAGCGATTCTCCTGCCTTCGCCTCTTGAGTAGCTGGGATTACAGGCACATGTCACCATGCTTGCCTAAATTTTTTGTGTGTTTTTAGTAGAGACGGTTTTGCCATGTTGGCCAGGCTGGTCTCAAACTCTTGACCTCAGGTGATCTGCCTACCTTGGCTTCCCAAAGTGCTGGGATTACAGATGTGGGCCATCACACCCGGCACCCTAGCGAATTTCTTAATACATATGTTTAAATTTCAGTTTAGTAGGCCAGGCAATATGGGAATATGTCTGTTGGGAACCAACAGACATACTGATCACATTTCAAATGGTATCTGGCCAGGCACATGGCTCACGCCTGTATTCCCAGGATTCTGGGAGGCTGAGGTGGGAGGATACTTTAGCCTAGGAGATGGAGGCTGCAGTGAGCTCTGATTGTGCCACTGCACACCATCCTGGGCAACGAAGCAAGCCTCTGTCTCTAAAAAGTAAACAAATAAAGTAAAACAAAATAAAATAAAATGTATCTCAGACATGCTTTAAAAACATTCTATACGTTCTGCAAATGTACTGGACGCACTTTTTTTTCTTTTTCCACAGGCTGGTGGTGTGGAATAAGACACACTTCTGACTAAGGAATCAAGTTGCTATTAAAGAATAGTTATTTTTCTCTCTTTGAGATGAGCCTTCAGAAGGTCACTCGATAAAGAAATCACAGGAGATTAAGGGTTATTATTTATGATGTTATTTCAAAAATAGTCTTTTGAAACCATCAGCTGCCTGGTTTTCAGAAGGTAAACAGCAGAGGGCACTCTAGGTTTTATAGATTGCAGAAAATGCAAGTGGATCCCTCCGGAAGTAGGGAGTTAGTGCCTTAATCTTTATCTTCATAAAGATACTTTCAGATGATGATGATGATGATGATGATTATCATTATTATTATTATTTTGAGACAGAGTCTCACTCTGTTGCCCAGGCTGGAGTGCAGTGGCACGATCTCTGCTCACTGCAACCTCTGCCTCCCAGGTTCAAGTGATTCTCCTGCCTCAGCCTCCCGAGTAGCTGGGATTACAGGTGCCCGCTGCCACGCCCAGCTAATTTTTGTATGTTTAGTAGAGATGGGGTTTCACCATGTTGGCCAAGCTGGTCTCGGACTCCTGACTTCAAGTGATCCACCTGCTTCAGCCTCCCAAAGTGTTGGGATTATACAGGTGTGAGCCACCGTGCCTGGCCGATACTTTCAGCTTATGAGCTTGCCTGTTGGATGACTGTAGAACAGTTTCTTGGTAATAAAAATTGAAGCTTCTGAACTACCAAATAGCCATGTTTGTCAACATTCACAAATAATTTTAAAATAATTTCAAGAGAATGAGAAGATGAGCCACAGACTGGAAAAAAGTATTTGCGAAAGACTTTTCTAATAAAAGACTGTTATTCAAACTATATAAAGACCTCTTAAAACACAGAATAATAAAAATCACCTGATTAAAAAATGGGCAAAAGATCAGAACAAACTCACCAAAAAAAATATACAGATGGCAAATAAGCAGATGAAAAGATTTTGATATGTCACTAGGGATATGCAAATTAAAACAACAATGAGATAGAACCACGTACCCATTAAAATGGCAAAAATCCAGAACACTGACAACATCAAATTCTGGAGAGGATGTGGAACAACAGGAACTCTCATTCATTGCTGTTGGGAGTGCCAAATGATACAGCCCCTTTGGAAAACAGTTTGGCTGTTTCTTACAAAACTAAATGTCTTACCACAAGATACAGCAATTGTGTTCTTAGGTATTTACCAAATAAGTTGAAAACTTATGTCCCCACAAAAACCTGCATATCAATGTTTATAGCAGCTTTGTTCATAATGGTCAAAACATGGAAGCAATATGAAAATGTCCTCAGTAGGTGAATGGATAATACATGCAGATAATGGAATACTATTCAGCACTGAAAATAAATGAGTTATCAAGCCGTGAAAAGACATGAAGTCACCTTCAAAACCTATTACTAAGTGAAAGAAGCCAATTTGAAAAGGCTACCTATTGTATGTTTCCAATTATGTGACATTCTAGAAAAGGCAGCCAGGCATAGTGGTGTGTACCTGTAGTCCCAGTTACTTGGTAAGCTGAGGTGGGAGGATCACTTAGGCCCAGAAGTTCGAGATCAGCCTGGGCAATATAGTAAGTGTCTGTTTCAAAAGAAAAAGAAAGAAGAAAGGAGGAAGGAAGGAAGGAAAGAAAGAAAGAAAGAAAAAGAAAGAAGGAAGGAGGAAGGAGGGAAAGAAGGAAAGAAAAAGGAAAGAAAGAAAGAAAAGAAAGAAAGAAAGAAAGAAAGAAAGAAAGAAAGAAAGAAAGTCTCTCTTTGTCCTCAGGCTGGAGTGCAGTGACTTGATCTTGGCTTCCTGCAACCTCTGCCACCCTGGTTCAAGCAATTCTCCTGCCTCAGCCTCCCAAGTAGCTGGGATTACAGGCTTCTGTCACCGTGCTCATCTAATTTTTGTATTTTTAGTAGAGACGAGGTTTCACCATCTTGGTCAGGCTGGTCTTGAACTCCTGACCTCATGATCTACCTGCCTCAGCCTCCCAAAGTGTTGGGATTACAGGCATGAGCCACCGCACCTGGCCATCTCTGTACTTTCATCTTAATATTGCTAAGAACCTAGTACTGCTCTAGGAAATAGTCTATTAATGGTGGCTCACACCTGTAATCCCAGCACTTTGGAAGGACAAGGCAGGCGGATTCACTTTGAGCTCAGGAGTTTGAGACCAGCCTGAGCAACATGGCAAAACCCTGTCTCTACCAAAAATATATATATATATATGTACAAAAATTAGCTGAGCATGGTGTCTTGTGCCTGTAGTCCCAGCTACTCAGGAAGCTGAGACTGGAAGATCACTTGAGCCCAGGAGGTGGAGGTTGCAACAAGCCAAGATCGCGCCACTGCACGCCAGCCTGGGTGATAGAGTAAAACTCTGCCTCAAAAAAAAAAAAAAAAAAAAAAAAAAAAAAAAAAGAAAGAAAGAAAGAAAGAAAAGCAGTATATTAAAAGCAAATTAAAAGAAATTTATTAATCCTGAACAATCTGCTGAAATGAGCATGGATTTTTGGAACAATACAGAGAAAATCAGCACGCATCCTGCCCAGGCTGACACGCACATTTGTGAAGTGTTCCGTATTTAAAATAATAATGAGAATTCAATGTTCTTGTATCACTGTTTCCCATTATTAAATTTGTTCTTTTAATGAGTCACCTAGTGATACAGGTTTCAAGGAGATAACATACCCATGATTATCAGGATTTTTTTTTTTTTTTTTTGAGACAGAGTTTTGTCTGTCGCCCAGGCTGGAGTGCAGTGGCTGGGATTATAGGTGCATGCCACCACACCCAGCTAATTTTTGTATTTTTACACAATGCCGCGCCAGGATTTCTTTAATTATTTATTTTTAATTTTTGAGACAGAGCCTTGCTCTGTTACCCAGGTGGGAGTACAGGGGCACGATAATAGCTCACTGCAGCCTCAAGCAATCCTCCCACCTCAGCCTCCCGAGTAGCTGGGACTACAGGTGCACCCTAGCACACCTGGCTAACTTTTTTTATTTTTTGTAGAAATGGGGGTGGTCTCCCTGTGTTACCCAGGGTTGGTCTTGAACTCCTGGGCTCAAGTGATCCACCCACCTCAGCTTCCCAAAGTGTGAGATTACAGGGGTAAGCCACCACACCTGGCTTACCAGGATTTCTTAATCCCGAACACTCTTGCCTGAATCCACATTAATTGCCTGAACCCAAATGTGGTGGAGACCTATTTTCACATCAGCCTTTAATCAACTCTGCAAAACACTGACATGCTCTGAGCAGCCTGGCAGGACAGCAAACCATGCTCTTTTTCACCTTCTATAACCAGTGTACAAAATAGGATTATCATTTCCCCAAAGATCCAGAAATAACTAGAACTTTACCAGGAATAAGCTGTTAGGCGCCTCAGATGCCGCAAAGTTCTTCTGGAGGTGGGAGGAAAGCAAATATTTGCTGAAGACCTAGTATTCAGGCATTTGGTACGTGTTTTGCACACACAATCTCATTTCATTCCCCTGTGACCATGTCTACCTTATGGCTAGGGAAACTAAAGTTGCCCAAGGATACACAGCTAGCTAGTGGCAGAGGTAGAAAGACACAAACCCAGATATTTTTGGCTCCACGTACCTTTTCTTCAGAGGAGCTACCTCGATCTGCATTCAAACGTGGCCGCAGTTTTCCCTGGTGCTCGCCGAGGTATGCTCCAGGTGGGGGCCATTTGCAGTGATTTCTGATTTTCCATATTTTAGAATTTTCCTGTTGATTGCAATATGTATTCTGTTCTTATGAAACTGCCCCAAACCAGGGCAATGGAGGTTAAAAAACAACAACAACAAAAAGAACAAGATCTTTTTTGTAGGGGCTGGGTGATGGGGGTGGAGGTTGGGTGAGGGCAATGAAGGGAGACTGGGTTTTTTATTCTGTGTACTTTCATAATGCTTGATTATTTTATGGTTAGGATGTATTTATGCATTACTTTTTTGAAAGAACAGACAAGGAAGAAAAGCAGCTTTCTAGGCAAATACACGAAAACAATGTAGAAAGAGCCACAGTGCAGTATATATTCCATTTTTATGTTATATGTATAGTAATTTGAAGATAAAGACCTCTGTTTAGAGTAAAAAAGAGGACCAAAGTTTCATTATATGAATATTTGCTTCTCTTTGTCCCTCACGCCCTAAACACAGAAACACAAACAAAAGCCTCTCATTGTTTCCCCTGATGGAACAACGATGACTAAGTGGCTGCATAAATCATCCAGAGTTACCACAACTTCGTTCCCAGCCATTTGACACCATTTAGGGAGGACTGTGTTGGAAATGTGCAGCTGTTAAAGTTCGCAGCGCCCTTACTTAAGAATTAGGGGACGTAAGAACAGGAAACCAGTCAATGCTACAGTCTCTAAATGGAATATGGGTGTTTCATTTAAACCGTCAGTCCAGCAATTTGGGGGTGAAAATATACTTCTCCTTTCCTTTGCCATAACTCGAGCACAGACTGTTTTCAAAATAAATAGAAGGCAAAAAGATTGAAAATTTTAGAGTTCAACTTGCAAATTAGAAGCCGATGAATTAATTCACAGTCTTGTAAACAACTCTACAGTAAGGTTTGTACTGGTGAACTGGAGTGCTGTGGGGTTAATTTCTCAGAGATGAAGAAGGGGTTAATCTCACCCTGATGATTCAGTATCTACTGAGAAGAGTTTACCACAGAGACTCAAGACAATAGAGACTGCATGCCACATCCCTCTCTTCTACGACACACTTACACTGCTTTCAAACCGTATTAATACCATGGATTGTGAGTACACTACTCATTCTAGTTATTCTGGCAAAAATTCCCTAGTTAGTTGGCAAGAGCACCTCAAACCTCTTTCAGCCATCAGCAGTTGGTACTGTACTTTCCCTTGCTCGCACTACCTGAATAATCAGGAATGCTTCCATATTCATCAGTGCCTCCTTCATGGGGCAAGTTGTGTATACTTATACATAGACACACACACATATACACACACATATGCCTATATATATATATATTTATAGGTCTATATACTTATACATATATGTGCGTGCGTGTGTGTGTGTAGTGTCATGCACCATATAACATTTCGGTAAACCACAAACCACATATACGACCATGATCCCATAAGATTATAACACCACAAACCAAATGTGGTGGCTCACACCTGTAATCCCAGCACTTTGGGAGTCTGAGGCAGGCGGATCAACTGAGGTCAGGAGCTCGAGACCAGCCTGGCCAACATGCTGAAATCCTGTCTCTACTAAAAATACAAAAATTAGCCTGGTGTGGTGATTACACACCTGTAATCCCAGCTACTTGGGAGGCTGAGGCAGGAGGCAGAGGTTGCAGTGAGCCGAGATCATGCCACTGTACTCCAGCCTGGGTAACAGAACAAAACTCCATCTCAAAAATAAATAAATAAATAAAAAGATTATAATATCATATTTTTACTGCACCTTTTCTGTGTTTAGATATGTTTAAATATACAAATACTATATTACAATTGCCTGCAGTATTCAGTACAGTAACATGGTGTACAAGTTTGTAGCCTAGGAGCAATAGGCTGTATAGTCCAGGTGTGTAGCAGGCATACCATCTAGGTTTGTGGTTAAGTACACTTGATGATGTTCACACAATAATGAAATTGCCCAGTGATGCTTTTCTCAGAATGTATTCTCCATGGTTAATACATGACTGTGGAGATACATATATATATATATATATATATATATATATATATATATACACACACACACACACACACACATATATATTCATGTGTCTTAAGAAACTGAAAGTTATATAAATTTTCTCTCTCTTTTTTTTTTTTTGAGACAGAGTCTTGCTCTGTTGCCCAGGCTAGAGTGCAGTGGCAAGATCTCGGCTCACTGCAACCTCCACCTCTGGGTTCAAGCAATTTTCCTGCAACAGCCTCCCAAGTAGCTGAGAGTACAGATGCCTGCCACCACGTCTGGCTAATATTTATATTTTTAGTTGCCGAGGAGAACATAAAGGGACAAACATGTTGGCCAGGGTGGTCTCGAACTTCTGACCTCAGGTGATCTGTCCACCTTGGCCTCCCAGAGAGGTCAGATTTTCCTTTTGCCTGCCTTTCTGTTTTTTTCTCTGATCTTTTAAAAATCGAGTTATTCACTGACAGCCTTGTTCTTTATAAACATTTATATCTAATTATATGCTTAAGATCTACTTAACAAGTTTGAGTGGATTTGCTACAATTATTGTGACTACATTATGTTCACCTATTTGATAATTTTACTTCATTTTATTGTCTCTTAAGACTTTTCTTTCTAACTGTGCTTTTTAGGGAGTTTCCTTATTTATTTAGTTTGCCTCTTTTTTTTTTTTTTTTTTTTTAACAATACAGAACATTACAAGAAGTAGTACAGCAGTGGGGCAGTTTTGCAGTTGGTTAACTTAGTGGTTCAGTGTTGTCAAGGACACAGATTCTTTCCATTTGTTCCCTGGTCATCCCAACGGAATTGGCTTTTGTCCTCCAGTTTGTCCCTTCATGTCCTCAGCAACTTCTCTTCCTGATGATTATTCTTAGGTTTTTCCCTCCCCATAGGTCCCAGTTCCTACCCCTGTTTGCTTACCTAAAGGAGTCTTGCCTCAGGAGATCTGAGGTCTGGGGCTTTGAGCTTCTGGCCTGGCCTCCACCCTGCTTCTCTGGAAGGTTATCTGATCTGACTCCAGGTGGCACCGCTCTGGGCCCCAAGGCTCCTCTCCTGTCTTGGTCTTGAGAATTAATTCACATCTTCTTTTTTTTTTTGAGACAGAGTTTCACCCTTGCTGCCCAGGCTGGAGTGCAATGGCACAATCTTGACTCACTGCAACCGCCACCTCCTGGGTTCAAACAGTTCTCCAACATAGCCTCCCAAGTGGCTGAGATTACAGGCATATGCCACCACACCCGGCTAATTTTCGTATTTTTAGTAGAGACTGAGTTTCATCATGTTGGCCAGGCTGGTCTTGAACCCTTGACCTCACGTGATCCACCTGCCTCAGCCTCCCAAAGTGTTGGGATTCCAGGCGTGCACCACGGCACTCGACCTAATTCACATCTTGAATTAAAAACCATAAGCAGCTCAGGGATAAAATTCATGGTCTTTTCCTCATTATCTGTGCACCCATTCCTTCCTTGCCTCCTAGGACACCCCACTGGGGTGCTGGATTTTCTGGGTCTCCAGCATACCTTGCTGCTTCTCTGCTGGCCTGGAAGTCTCCCAACATTCAGACAGGTCCTTCTTGCAAAATAGTCTCTTCTTTGGGAAAAGTTACCAATTTGTGGCTTCCCCTCTTACTCTTTGTAGCTCCTTCTTTACCTTACCTAGGGAGAGGTTCAGGTCTCATCTCCAACCACAGCTTGTCACCTGAATATTCAGTCATTATTGTGAGTTGAATGTGCCCTTAGCTCAATGCCCCCTGCCTTCCCTGCCTAGATCTGTCACTGTGTGTATGCTATTAACATTACCATTCTATTCAAATATTGTTTAAAGCTAAGAACTGAGAAATGGTGGGATTATATTCAATACAAGTAACTTCTTTTTTAAGTACATGGATCAAAAGTGAAGATATAAAATTACTGGGGCTTGCATTTAGCTATGAGACCCACTGAAGTGGATACAAGTAATGGGAAAACAACAGCTCTATCTCCGAAAAGGAAAGGGCTACATTTCAGAAATTGACTAGATCAGACATGACAATTAAATGAAATAAGTGATTTTGTTTTTGTTTTTTCTTCTGGATCTTGGGTTTTAGAAATCTACAAAGGATATTATTGGAATAACTGGGAAATTCTGAATATTTACTGTATTTTCAATACAATAAAATTTCCTGATACTTATTTTATAGTTACATAGGCTGAATATTTTTATTCTTAGGAGATACATGCCAAAGTATTTTTGGATGAAGTGTCACAGTGTCTATAATTAACTCTTAAATGGTTCAGCAAATGATTTTTAAAAAATAGAACGTAAAAGCAGTTAAATTTAATTGATAAGTCTACATGAACATCTGGTGACATATGGTGTTCATAGTACTACTTGCAACTTTTCTATCTTTGAAATTTTTCAAAGTAAAAAATTTGTGAAAAAGCTGTGACAGGTGGACAGTCACTACTCTGACTTGAGGACTGTGTGTCTGTGTGCGCATGTAAGGGGTATCACAGTTTAAGTTTATATTTAGAAACGAATGGTATTATCATTCAAGACAGAAGATCACATCATTTTCTATTTAAAACCTCCATTAACAGTCTAATGGGCAAAAGGGCTGGTGAGTGACGTTGCTTCCTGAAGGCAGGGGCTGCCTCTATCCCCTCTCTGAAGACTCCATCCCTTGCAAAGAACCCTGCTTGCAGGGTACAGGCCCCACAGAGTAAGTTGGCTGTGTCTCTCACTGCTGTAACTGTTCAGATACAGGCTTGCTTCTATCTCTTGGATTGGGTCATCATAGGAGGTGGGGAGTAGTAACATGTTGGTCCTGCCAGTTGTCAGGCTCTGCTCTAGACTTTCACATATGTTCTCACATTCCATCTGCACAGCCTCCTGGTGAGGGAGGAGTGATCATCCCTATCTACAAATGAGAAAACGAAGCCCAGGAGTGGTTTTCAGCCAGAGTCACAGAGCTGGTAAGTGGTGGAGCTGGGATTCCAGTGGAGTCTTTCCACCAGAGAAAACCTAACAAATACGGTCACAAAGCTGGTCTGTCTCACTCCATATGACCCTGACTGGAACACGACCTGTCAATCCCAGATAGTTTACAAAGTTATCAACCGGGTTTCAGAACAAATTTGCCAATTTGCTATAGAGAAGCTGAGGTTCTCTAAGTCCGTGTTTGTCAACTAGAGAGTTGTCCAGATCCCACTGCCGCCCACTGTGATTTTGACACAAGTCAAATCAGTTTGGCCACATTGTTTCCTGCTCATTGTCACCTTATTAAAGGTTTCTGAGGGGCACGGCTATTGCAGCTGAGCTGCACTTCAGTGTATGAATCCATTCAGTGTTTGCTTCCTCACCTCTCTTTAGGCTGGCAATATCAGGTGTTTGTTGTTGTTGTTTGGGTTTATTTTTAGAAAGTGACTCAGGAATTAATTTCCTGAATTTCAATTACCTTGCTTCCTACAGTTCGTCTTCCTAGTCCAGTAGTTTCAACATTCTGGGTATTTTTTCTTTTTGAAAATATCATTGAAATTGGATATGAAGTTTATTTTCATTATTTTCCTTTTCCAAGGAAAGGCTGTTTTTTGTTTTGTTTTGTTTTTTAATTTAAAGATGGGGTTTCACCCTGATGGCCAGGCTGGTCTTGAACTCCTGACCTCAGGTGATCCACCCACCTTGGCCTCCCAAAGTGCTAGGATTACAGGCGTAAGCCACCGCGCCCAGCCCAAAAGGCTGTTGTAAAAATTTAAGGTAATACATTTATTTGTTTTTATTTATTTATCATTTGAGATGGAGTCTTGCTCTGTGGCCCAGGCTGGAGTGCAGTGGTGCAATCTCAGCTCACTGCAACCTCTGCCTCCTGGGTTCAAGCGATTGCCCTGCGTCAGCCTCCTGGGTAGCTAGGATTACAGGCACGTGCCACCACGCCCAGCTAATTTCTGTATTTTTAGTGAAGACGAAGTTTCTCCAAGTTGGTCAGGCTGGTCTCAAACTCCTGACCCAGTGATCTGCCCACTTTGGTCTCCCAATGTGCTGGGATTACAGGCGTGAGCCACCATGCCTGGCAAATTTCTTACCAAAAATGTGTAACCTGAAGCTAAGCAATTATTTAGATTAAACTACCAGCTTACAGGAAATATAAGAACTAGAGGAACAGGGGCAGGCCATCACAAAGAAACCATCAGACAAATCCAGAAGGTAGGACATTCTACAGGACAAACTGACTTAGTTTCTTCATCAAGTCAATGGCATTAAGAAAAAGTCGGGGGCTGGGGGTATTTAAGATTGTTCTAAATTATAAGAGACTTAAGGATAAAAAACAGTGTGTGGACTTTGTTGGACCTTGGTTTGAACATACAAACTGTAAAATGACATTATGGAGACAATTGGGAAAATTTGAATATAGATTAAGTATTAGATTATATTAAGAAATTCTTAATTTTGCTGGAAGTAATAATGGTCTCTCTCCGATGCACAGCCAGGGATCAGAATCTCTGGTCTAGATCTAGTAGGACTTGGGCAGTAGAACTGGGTGTTTGCGAGACCAAAAGTAGTCATAATCTCACGAGATTTATCTCTGCAATGGGAAGAAAACCTCTGTTACAGAAATATCTCTGGATAAGAAGTGGCTGCTAAAGGTCTGATGCCTGAAAATTATGATTGGCAGATTTGGAATTCATAAAAATTCCAGTAAGACCAATGGCTTCTTGTAAGCATATAGATTTCATGGGAGTGAAAGTTGTTCTGGGTACCCCAAGGATCTAAAGTTAGGGTTAATTCTTTTCAAAAGCCAGTGAAAAATAATGTGCTGCCATACTCTTCACCTGTTCAATATCACTGTCCGGAAAGAAACTGACCCTTTCTGTTGGTGTTTTGGTAAAACTGCAGCACTGGTCAGTTCACTTACACAGTTCCTTCCTTACGTCCAGGCACTCAGTAGGGGGAACGTGAAAAAGTCTGCATTAGTAAATGAGATTTTAAATTTTGCTTTACAATAGGTTTGTTTGCATAATGTGTGAGCTGAAGTTCCTGCTGCCTTGAAATGAAAAACAGTTGTGATGGTTTGGACTCTTCCCGCACCTCCCCTCCACCTAGTAATTTAACTATTCATAGAATATATTTTGCTCTTCCTAATTATCTCACCCTAGTAAAATCAACCAGCAATTGAACCCCTGGATCATCACAGTTTGGATGGCCACTTTCCCAGTTCCACTGACCTTGAGGTTCATGAATCTAATTCAGTTTTCACTTCTCTTCCTACCTGGATGTAGAGCTTGCAGCTCCAAATCCTACATTTCTAAGTATTGAGAAAAAGAGGAGAGGAGGGAATTTACATTTCTGATTAGCCATTATTGGCCAAGCATTATACTATTTTATCTCTGTTCACTCATTTAATTGGGGACAAAAGTAATTTAGTAGGTAAGAGTGCTGGCTCTAAAAACTGAAAAAAGAGAGAGAAAGAGATGTGAATCTGAAAAAATGTCAATAATTATCGACCCTAAATGGAGAGATACAGGTACTCTGTACTATTTTTTCAGCTTTTGAAAATTTTCACAATAAAAGTAATGTCCTCAAACAGTTAAACAGGCCAGGCACAGTGGCTCACATGTGTAATGCCAGCACTTGGGGAGGTCGAGGTGGAAATCTCTCTTGAGCTTACGAGCTGGAGGCTACAGGGAGCTGTGATTGTACCACTGCACTCGAGCCTGGGTGAGAGAGCAAGACCCTGTCTCTTAAAAAAAAAAAAAAAAACTATAATTATCATGTTACTAGCATATGACAGCTAGGTACATATATTTTTAAGAGAAATGAAAACATACAACCACACACAAAAACTTGTACACATTCATAAGAGCATTGTGCATGTATGTATGTATGTATTTATTTTTTGAGATGAAGTTTCGCTCTCATTGCCCAGACTGGAGTGCAATGGCGTGATCTCGGCTCACCACAACCTCTGCCTCCTGGTTCAAGCGATTCTCCTGCTTGAACCACCACACCCAGTTAATTTTGTATTTTGTATTTTCTTCTCCATGTGGGTCAGCCTGGTCTCGAACTCCAGACCTCAGGTGATTTGCCTGACTCAGCCTCCCAAAGTGCTGGGATTACAGGCATGAGCCACCGTGCCTGGCCCTTTTTTTTTTCTGGGACAGAGTCTTGCACTGTTGCCTGGGCTGAATGGCACAATCTCGGCTCACTGCGGCCTCTGCCTCCTGCGTTCACATGATTCTCCTGCCTCAGCCTCCCAAGTAGCTGGGATTACAGGCGCACACCACCATGCCCAGCTAATTTTTTGTATTTTTAGTAGAGTTGGGGTTTCACTATGTTGGCCAGACTGGTCTTGAACTCCCGACCTTATGATCTGCCCACCTGGGCCTCCCAAAGTGAGGCTGAGGCAGGCGGATCACAAGGTCAAGAGAACGAGACCATCCTGGTCAACATGGTGAAACCCCATCTCTACTAAAAATACAAAAATTAGCTGGGCGTGGTGATGTGTGCCTGTAGTCCCAGCTACTCAGGAAGCTGAGGCAGGAGAATTGCTTGAAACCAGGAGGTGGAGGTTGCAGTGAGCCGAGATCGTGCCATTGTACTCCAGCCTGGGCAACAAGAGCGAAACTCCATCTCAAAAAAAAAAAAAGAAAGAAAGAAAGGAAAAAAAAGAAATTGCACTTGAAGGCTTAGTCATAAATTGTTTCCCAAGGTTGATGTACAGAATGGTGTTTCCTAGGTTTTGTTCTAGGACTCTTATAGTTTGATGTCTTACATTTAAATTGTTAATCCTTCTTGAGTTAATTTTTCCATATACTGAAAGGTAGGGGTCCAGTTTTATTCTTCTGAACGTAGCTAGCCAACTATCTTAGCACCATTTATTGAATAAGGAGTCCTTTCCTCATTGCTTACTTTTGTCAATTTTGTCAAAGATCAGAAGGCAACCTTATTTCTGAGTTCTTTATTCTATTCCATTGGTCTATGCATCTGTTTTTGTACCAGTGCTATGCTGTTCTGGTTACTGCAATCTTATAGTTTGAAGTCAGTCAAGGTGATGCCTCCAGCTTTATTTTGCTTAGAATTGTTTTGGTTAGTCAGATTCTTTTTTGGTTCCATATGAATTTTATAATTTATATATATATATATAAATATAAATATATATTTTTTAAGATGGGGTTTCACCATGATGGCCAGGCTGGTCTTGATCCACCCACTTCGGCCTCCCAAAGTGCTAGGATTACAGGCGTGAGCCACCGCGCCCGGCAATTTTTTTTTTTTCTAATTCTGTGAAAAATAACATAGATAATTTGACAGAAGTAGCATTGAATCTGTAGTTGCTTTGGATAGAATGGCCATTTTGATTATATGATTCTTCTAATCCATGAGCATAGAAGGTTTTTCTGGTTAACTTTTAAATTTTTCATAGAGATGGGTCTCACTATGTTACTCAGGGTGGTCTGGAACTCCTGGCTTCAAGTGATCTTCCTGCCTTGGCTTCCCGAAGTGCTGGGATTACAGGCATGAGCCTCCGTGCTTGGCCCTGGATTATATATTTTAAATGGGTAAATTGTATGGCATGTGAATTATATCTTAATAAAACAGTTTAAAAAAAGAAAAAGAGAGGCTGGGAGCAGTGGCTTACGCCTGTAATCCCAGCACTTTGGGAGGCTGAGGCAGGCACCTCACAAGGTCAAGAGATGGAGACCACCCTGGCCAACATGGTGAAACCCCGTCTCTTCTAAAATACAAAAATTAGCTGGGTGTGGTGGTGTGCACCTGTACTCCCAGCTACTCAGGAGGCTGAGGCAGGAGAATTGCTTGAACCTGGGAGGCAGAGGTTGCAGTGAGCCGAGATCATGCCACTGCACTCCAGCCTGGCACCTGGCAACAGAGTGAGACTCTGTCTCAAAAAAAAAAAAAAAAAAGAAAAGAAAAGAAAACGTGGCATATGTACACAATGGAATACTATTCAGCCATAAAAAAAGTCCCCTGAAATTCTGTCATTTGTAACAACATGGATGAAACTGGAGGACATCATGTCAAGTGAAATAAGCCAGGCACAGAAAAAATACTGCATGTTCAGGCCAGGATGGTGGCTCATGCCTGTAATACCAGCACTTTGGGATTGCCTGAACCCAGGGGTTCGAGACCAGCCTGGCGACATGGCAAAACCCAGTCTCTACCAAAATTACAAAAAATTAGCCAGGCATGGTGGCTTGCACCTGTGATCCTAGCTACTTGGGAGGCTGAGGTAAGGGGATCGCTTGAGCCTGGGAGGTGGAGGTTACAGTAAGCTTGCAGAAGGAAATTATAGCAATAATAGTAAAACAAAACCTTATCATTTACAGTTGCTATATAATAAAGTATATTTTGCTGTATTGTGTCATATAATATCCTCCCAGCTCTGTTTAAGGCAGAAAATTAAACTGTCTTCCTGCAAAACATTTAACTCTTATTTATCATCCCCATATTCTTAGCAAAGTTCCCAGGCATCTAGAAATTCCTGTTTTTCTTGCTGACCAGCTGCAAGGTCACAGAATAAATAGAAACTAGGGAATGTGTTTCTCAAAATGTTACTTTTCAAATGTAAAGTATATCACAAGACATGTCACAAGTTGATGAACTGTTCTGTGTTCTGGCTTCTGTACCTGCTGTGTCATTCTAGGTGCATAAAAAGTACCCCATTTTCTTTGTCCTTTGCTCAGAATTAGGAAGCGATTCCGCTGAGCCCGTGATCATGTTAAATAAAATCCCCCTGCAACCCCATTGGTCTCTCCAAATTTCTAATTTCCCGCTACGAGCTGAGATTGCATCACTGCGCTCCACCCTGGGTGACAGAGTGAGACCCGTCTAAAAGAAAAAGAAAAGAACGACATGTTCTTGCTCATATGTGGAATCTAAAACAGTTGATCTTGGTTGGGCATGGTGGCTCACGCCTGTAATCCCAGCACTTTGGATGCCAAGGCAGGCAGATCACCTGAGGTCAGGAGTTCAAGACTAGCCTGGCCAACATGGCGAAATCCCATCTCTACTAAAATACAAAAATTAGCCAGGTGTGGTGTCCGCGGCCTGCAATCACAGTTACTTGGGAGGCTGAGACGGGGAGAACTGCTTGAACCTCAGAGGTGGAGGTTGCAGTGAGCAGAGATCGTGCCATTGCACTCCAGTTTGGGCAACAGAGAGAGACTCCATCTCAAAACAAAAACAGCGTATCTTACAAAAGTAGTGAATAGAACAATGTCTACCAGAGACTGGTGAGGGTAGGGGAAGGGGCAATGAGGACAGGACGTTAATCAGATACAAAGTCATATTTAGAAAGGAAGACTAAGTGCTAGTACTCCATTGCACAGTAAGGTGACTATAGACAACGATAAGGTATTGCATATTTCAAAACAGATGGAAGAGAGAATTTTATGTTCCAACCACAAAGAAATAAATGTTTGAGGTGAAGGATAGTTTGTAAGGTCTTTTAGGCTGACTGATGGTGCTATGAATGATATGACGACCCCTGTGACCTGCATGTACACCTCTGGAGGGCCCTCTTTCCAGAATGAGAAAACCTGAAGTAGCTGAAAGATCATCAAAAACGGAGGAACAATCATCCCCTGCGGCGCCTAACCTGACAGGTTCTCCTATTGTTTCTTATTCTGGCCTCAATTGACAAGGCCATTGGACTTTTGTAACTGAGCTTGCTCAACCCTGTGACTCCAGATCCTATGACCCCCTCCCAGCTTGCAAACCTACGACCCTCTCCCAGCTTGCAAAAAACTGCCCTAAACTGTAACTTCTGTAACTTTCCCCTGCCTACCCCAAACCTACTAAACCAACTCCTATCCCTCCACCCTCTGCTGACTCTCTTTTCAGATTCAGCCCGCCTGTACCTCGGTGAAAAGACAGACTTGTTGCTCACACAAAGCCTGTTTGGCGGCGGGGTTGGGGGAGGTCTCTTCATTCAGAGTGTGCATTTTAACATTTGGTGCCGAAACCAGGGACAGGGGTACTCCTGTGGGGAGACCAGCTCTCTCTCTGTGAAGAGACTCACCTGAGTGAGACCTCAACACATCAGACCAGCCCAGCAGCTTGGGCTTAGTGTACCACCTGCAGATCGCCACCTTCAGATCGGGTAAGCAGTCTCTCCCTAACCAGACCACTTTGTAAACTTACAAAAGGAAACTTAGCTGAACCCATAAACCCCAAATCCTTCCCCCATTCTTCCTTTCACTCTTTAAAGAAGGCCTTAGAAACAGCCTTCCCAACTAGCGCTCCCCAACTCCTCCCAACCCTTCTCTCTCTACAAAGCAGAAAGAAAAGACTGTGCTTTCAGAATTCTTACACAGGAGCCAGGCCCACGGCCCAGCCTGTAGCCTTGTTATCCAAGCAACTTAACCTCACAGTCCTGGGCTGGCCCTCATGCCTATGTGCAGTAGCAGCAGCTGCTGGCCTGATAACAGCCACAGCTCTTGCTGGTTCCCTTGGCATTTGGGTCCAAGGCCCCATCCCACTCAGAACACTTTCTCACCTTTTCAGTTTACACTTCCAGTTCTGTCTAAGACAAGGACTTTTTTTCCTCTGTGGTTCTTCTTCTTAAATCTGCCTTCCTACCAATTGGATAGGCACTTGTACCCTAGACTTCCTTACTCCCAAAATTCAGTTTGCCAATGGAAACAAAAGCCTCCCTGTTCCCTATGTGGTTCCGACACGCCACAAGCGGGTCATTCCATTGATCCCCTTACTTGTAGGGTTAGGAATTACTACTGCACTCGGCACAGGCATAGCAGGCCTTACCACTTCAATCCTCACCTTCCGTAGTCTCTCTAATTTCTCTGCTAGCACTGTGGAATTAATCAATCACCATCTCGTCTTCAAGCTCAAGTAAATTCTCTAGCTGCAGTTGTCCTCCAAAACTGCAGAGGTCTTGATTTACTAACTGGAGGCCTTTGCCTATTCCTAAATGAAGAATGTTGTTTTATGTAAACCATATAACGACTTAAACCTTGCATCATATACAAGGTGACTGGTTTACATAAAAACAATTATTTATTTATATGATAGATAATTTATTAATTATTGTTTATTCAATTGTATATTAATTGATTAATAATTATTTATAGGATAAATAATGGTATAAATTATTCATTTATATGATACATAATTTATTTAAATAATAAATTAAAAGACAGGGCCCAAAGGCTCACCAATCAGGCAAATGGTTATTCTGGACTGGCTGGACACTCTGTGAGTCATGGCTTCTTCCAATCCTTAGTCCTCTGATACCTATCTTTCTCCTTCTCTTATTTGGACCCTGTGTTTTCTGATTAATTTTTCAATTCCTACAAAATCATATACAAGCAATAACCAATCAGTCAATATGGCAAATGCTCCTTCTGTCAACCCCACAATATTACCATTGCCCTGAGATCTCCCAGCAGTCTAAATTCTTTCCCATTTTTAGGTTTCCGCCCTGCCCGTAATCCCACTCAAAGAAGCCCTGAGAAATATCACCCCATCACCTCTCTGTGCCGGCCTTCCTAATATTCCACTGCTCTCCATTCTTCATTTCTTTTTCCTTTATATTACTAATATAAAAAGACTAAAAAGGAATATAAAGTCTTTTAGGCCGACGGCATCGTGAATGCTATGATAACCCCTGTGACCCACACGTACATCTCTGGAGGGACTTCTGCAGTTAGAAAACCTGAAGTAGCTGGAAGATCATGAAAAATGGAAGAGGGATCAACGTCTGTGGTACCTAACTAACCTGACACATTCTTCTATTGTTTCTTATTTCGGCCTCAACTGACAAAGCCATTAGACTTTGTAACTGACCTTGGTCAATGTCGTGACTCTAGACCCTATGACTCTCTCCCAGCTTGCAAACCTATGACCCCCTCCCAGCTTGCAAAAAACTGCCCTAAACTGTAACTTCTGTAACTTTCCACTGCCTACCCCAAACCTACTAAACCAACTCCTATCCCTCTGCCTTCTGCTGACTCTCTTTTTGGACTCAGCCCACCCGCACCCGGGTAAATAAACAGCCTTGTTGCTCACATAAAGACTGTTTGGGGTGGGGGGTCTCTTCATTCAGAGCGTCCATTTTAACAATGTTAATTACCCTGATTTGATCACTGCACAATATACAAATATCAAAAATCATGTTGTACCCCATAAATATGTACGATTATTACATGTTGATTTTTTTTTTTTTTTTGAGAAAAGGTCTTGCTTTGTTGCCCAGGCTGGAGTGTAGTGGCACATTCATAGCTCATTGGAACCTTGATCTCCCAAGCTTAAGTTATTTTCCTGCCTCAGCCTCCTGAGTAGGTAGGAATCCAGGTATGCATCACCATGCCCGGTTGATTTTTATTTTTATTTTTTTTTGAGACAGGGTCTTGCTCTGTTACCCAGGTTGGAGTGCAGTGGTGCAATCTCAGCTCACTGCAGCCTCAACCTCCTGGCCTCAAGCAATCCCCCACCTCAGCCTCTCCAAGTAGCTTGGTCTGCGGGTGCACACCACCATGCCCAGCTAACTTTTTAACTTTTTGTAGAGACGGGATCTCTCTATGTTCCCTAGGCTGATCTCAAACTCCTGGGTTCAAGTGATTCTGTCGACTTTGCCTCCTGAATTGCTGGGATTACAGGTGTAAGCCACTGCACTCAGCCAATGTAACAGCTAGCTTTTAAAAAAAAAGCTTACAGGTGTAAGCTATAAGCTTTTTTTTTAAAAGCTAGCTATTATTGATTATCCAACAACTCCAGAGGTAGTACTATTTCTGTTTTCAGATGAGGGTCTGACACCCAGAAAAGTTTACACTTTTCCCAAGGGCATGCACCTAGTATAAAGCAGGAGCAAGCATTCTAATAACACATCTGACTGCAAAAGCCAGGCTTTTCTACCATGTAATTTTGCCTGCCAGTGTAGATATGTCTTTTGTGGTATAATAAGCCTTCATAGTAGGTGCTCCAAGAATTATGTAACTGCATCTGAGAAAGCAATATGCTACAAAAATACACTTTGTTTTTTGAGATGGAGTCTCACTCTGTCGCCCAGGCTGGAGTACAGTCATCTCGGGTCACTGTAACCTCCACCTCCTGGGTTCAAGTGATTCTCCTGCCTCAGTCTCCCGAGTAGCTGGGACTACAGGCGCATGCCCCCATACCCAGCTAATTTTTGTATTACAAAAAAACACTTCTAATGTGACATAGCCTTTTATGACAAAGTGATATTTATTTAATATTCTCCCAATTTCTCTAGCTTGATAATTTGCTACAAAGGGGATCAATAAGATCCCAATTTGTCTTTGTGAAAAATAAATAAAATGGACTTTCCTCTATTCATGTTGTATTTCTAAATGGCCTTGAGTGATTTACAATAAAATTAATGGAATTAATAATATACCATCAAAAACCATACAACGTATTATCTAAAGTGCAGCACAAATACTTTCCTCTGTCTGATGGCCACTGATATATATGGATGCTCCTCCATTTACGATGGTGTCATGTTGGGGTAAACCCATTGTAAATTGAAAATATCGAAAGTTGAAGACTTTCAATTTATGATGGGTTTATCTGGATGCAATACCATCATAAATCTAGAAGGGTTCTGAATGCATGTCACTTTCACCATCGTAAAAGTTGAAAAATCGTTTAGTCAAACCATGGTTAAATTGGGACCATCTGCATTTCTCTTCTTCTCTGAAAGCTTCTTTAGGGCAGTTGAGGATGCCACACAGAGAATGTATTCACCAAATTGTTTTTAAATGAATGGACAAATGCATGCACATCACACACTTCAACAATCATCACCTCTAATGTGGCAATAGATTTTCCTACAGATTAAGTACTTCCCCTCTCCCCACCCCAGTTGGAGTCTTGCTCTGTCACCCAGGCTAGAGTGCAGTGGCGTGATCTCCACTCACTGCAACCTCCACCTCCTGGGTTTAAGCGATTCTCCTGCCTCAGCCTTCGGAGTAGCTGGGATCACAGGTGTGCGTTACCGCTCCTGGCTACTTTTTGTATTTTTAGCAGAGATGGGGTTTCACCATGTTGGTCAGGCTGGTCTCAAACTCCTGATTTCATGATCCGCCTGCCTTGGCCTCCTGAAGAGCTGAGATTACAGGCATGAGCCACTGCACCCAGCCCAGATTAAGTACTTTATGCTAAGAACCAGATGCAGAGTAAGAAGGGTTGAGGTCTTCCTTACCCCAGAACAGAGCAAAAAAGCCAAAAAATACCCTTCTTGATTAAGCCATAAATTCAACCACCGCTTATTTCCAAAAAGTCTGAAAGTTACCATTTAATCACCTTTCCCCACTCCTTTCCCCAAACACACACACACACACACACTCTCTCTCTCTCTCTCTCTCTCAGGGATTTTCCTGCTGCTGCTTTAAACCTGTTAAACAATGTCTGTTTAAGGTTAACACTCTACTATAGGATGTGCTTTAGCTATGTAAGAGGTAGACACTGCAAAAAGTCTTCCAGTTGCTTTGATTGAAAAAGTCTGGATAGCTTTATGTGTCCCTGGAGGGAAACTAAACATCTGGAGTCAGTGCTGTGTTTGGTACATACTAAGTATTCAACAAATGTGTGCTGAATCAGTGACTGAAATTACCCCCTTTTCTTGGACTCCTGATCATGTTACCCACCTTGTATTTATGTATGTATGTCTGTATGTATTTACTTGAGACAGGGTCTCACTCTGTTGCCCCAATTTTTGTATTTATTGTAGAGATGGGATTTCACCATGTTGCCCAGGCTGGTTTCAAACGCTTGAGCTCAAGTGATCCACCACTTCAGCCTCCCAAAGTGCTAGGATTGCAGGCATGTACCACAATGCCCAACCACTGCCCACATTTTATATCAGCATTCTCATTTTTTCCAGGAACAGATTTGAGTTCCACTGTTTGGGCTAGGGGCAATACTTTAGATGAGAAAAGATGAGGGATATTTGAAAATCAGTCCAGTTAGAGAAAGAATAAAGTGAAAAGATTTATGAACCACCAGAGTTCTTTTATGCTAAAATATTATCTTAAGGTTTGAGCTCTGTGCAGGTCAATTCTGTTTCTTCTGTTGTCATGGTGATATGCAAGGGGAGTGCTGGGAAGGGAAGAGCGTGGTCCCTTTAAATGACACAGAAGAGGCCAGGCTCGGTGGCTCATGCCTGTAATTCCAGCACTTTGGGAGGCCAAGGTGGGTGGATCATGAGGTCAAGAGATTGAGACCATCCTGGCTAATAAGGTGAAATTCCGACTCTACTAAAAATTTAAAAAAATAAGCGGGTGTGGTGGTGCGAGCCTGTAGTCCCAGCTACTTGAGGGGCTGAGGCAGAATCGCTCAAATCTGGAGGCAGGAGAATCACTGGAACCCGGAGGCAGAGGTTGCAGTGAGCTGAGATTGTGCCACTGCACTCTAGCCAGGGTGACAGAGCAAGACTCCATCTCAAAAAAGAAAAAAAAAAAAAAGAGACACAGAAGAAGGGAAGGGAAGTGCTCGGGAGAGGAGGGAGTGGTCCCTGGCTAGGGCTTCACCCCTAGGGACCTAGGTGAGGACAGGTATTTCCCAAGACCACCCTGGCCTGTCACACCCCCATCCTGTGCCTATAAAGACCTGAGACCCTAGCAAGGCAGAGGCAGAAGCAGAGGAGCAAATCAGTGTAGGAACACACAGGTAGCTAGACTTCAAGAGGAAGGTACAAGACAGGCACCAGCACGCAGGCAGGCCACTGACCAGCAAAATGGGGTGGAGTTTAGAGTTTGGCTGGGGCAGTGGGAGGAGCGCTGGGGCCGCTGCCCAACTCCAGGGGAAAATCATCTCCCTTCTGGCTCCCCCATTTGCTGAGAGCTACTTCCACTCAATAAAACCTGATACTCATTCTCCAAGCCCATCTGTGATCTGCACCGGAATACAGAAAGCCCTCTGTCCTTGAGATAAGGTAGAGGATCTCATTGAGCTGATTAACACAAGCTGTCTGTAGATGGCAAAACTAAAAGAGCACTCTGTAACACATGCCACTGGAGTTTCAGGAGCTGTAAACGTTCACCCCTAGACATTGCGTGGGATCGGAGCCCCACAGCCGGCCTGTCTGTATGCTCCCCTAGAGGTTGAGCCTCCGGGCACTGAAAAAGCAAGTCACACCCCCTGCACGCCCTGCGAGGGGGCACAAGGAAACTTCCCGTTTCAATGGCATGGTCCCAAACCTGTCTGGTCCTTTGTTAATGTATGCCCTTGAAGAGGGAAAGGAAGGTAAAGCAAGAGGCATTCATTACCAAGATCCTACCTCAAACCAAAAAAAAAGAAATCTCTGACATATTCATGTTATGTTATGTTGTTGCAGACTATCTCCAAGTATTATTTACGTTCATCTACATATTAACTATAGTAATCAGACTGCCAGTAAATATTATGTAATTTGTTAAAGAAACATACATATTAGATCCAAGATGGCCGGTTGGCAGCAGCTCAGGATTGTAGCTCCCAGTGAAAGCGCAGAGAGCGAGTGGACGCCGCAATTTCAGATGAATCTTTGTTGCCCACAAACTGGGAGATTCCCAGCGGAGGAGCCACACGGGTCGCCAGAGCGACTCTTTTGGCTGGTGTGGCTGTTTTGCCAGCGCTGGAATGGCGCTTCTCGGTGCGGAGTGTACGGGACTGGGTGCCCTTTTAGTCGGGCTCGGCTGGTCCCATCCCCACAAGGAGAACCGCATTTGGAAACTCTGAAGACTGAGAGTTTCACAGCAAGCACAGCTGAATTCAGGAAGGCCCAACTCTGTGG
>CAUYQU010050176.1:0-13596 GCA_963574635.1 Cheracebus regulus | reverse complement strand
CAGTAGAGAAAACTAGTAGCCTGAATCATCCACAAAACAAATAAGAATCTGTCATAAAATCAGATGTGTGAAATACTGGGAGCAAATCCAGCTCTAAAATTCTTAGGTAGGCTGCTATTGTATATTTCCTATATTTCCCTTCTAATAATACCTTGTTTATATTGCATTAATGAGCAGAGACTTAATTTAGCAGAAAACGAGCAAAAACTTTACAGAGGGAAATGAGAAGTGATGAAGGGGTAGGATTGGAAAAGGAATTGAGAGAAGGACTCTCCCAACCATCAATCTCGAGGGCAGCTAGTCAGCCAAGTGGGTTTAGGGAAAGTTTTTGGCGTTTTCCTACTGCTTGATATCCTGTTGCTGTGGACACCTAAGGAATCATGATAGTGAAGTAACATTAGCATTTATTTGTTTTTTTGTTGTTGTTGTTTGTTTTTGAGATGGAGTCTTGCTCTTTCGCCCAGGCTGGAGTGCAGTGGTGTGATCGTGGCTCGCTGTAAACTCTGCCTCCCAGGTTCAAGCAATTCTCCTGCCTCCACCTCCCAAGTAGCTGGGATCACAGACACCTGCCACCACAGCTGATTTCTGTCTTTATAGTAGAGATGGGGTTTCACTATGTTGGCCAGGCTGGTCTACCTTAAGTGATCTGCCCACCTCGGTCTCCCAAAGTGCTGGATTATAGGTGTGAGACACCGTGCCCATGCTAACATTTGTTTCTGATTATATTGACATACACATACAAAATACATTCTGCTAAAAGATCATTTTAAGGGTAAAATTATGATTCTCATACAAATATGAAATAAATACATAGGCCGGGGGCAGTGGCTTATGCCTGTAATCTCAGCACTTTGGGAGGTTGAGGAGGGTGGATCACCTGAGGTCAAGAGCTTGAGACCAGCCTGGGCAACATGGTGAAACTCCATCTCTACTAAAAATACAAAAATTAGCTAGGTAGGGTGGTGGGCACCTGTAGTGTCAGCTATTCTGGAGGCTGAGCAACGAGAATAGCTTGAACCTGGGAGGCGGAGGTTGCAGTGAGCCAAGACTGCACTACTGCACTCCAGCCTGGACAACAGATTGAGACTCTGTCTCCAAAAAGAAAAAAAAAAAAAAAAAAAAGAGGAAAAAATATGAAATAAACTCCTGTCAAGGAATTTATTTAACTCGTTAATGAGTGAAGCCAGTAAGATATTTCAGCCCATTCAAAGGAAAATTCAAATTCACATACACATATATAGGCAGATAAGGAATGCTGACATGAATTCACAAATAGATACAAAAAGCAGTCTATCTACAGGGCAATAATCAATTATGCTTCACCAGATACAAATAATTTGCAGTTCTGTGGACAAGAATTATTTGCATTATTATTAGTTGTCTACCATTTACAGAGCTGTAAAATAGCTCAAGAAAATGAAAGGGGGAGATAACTCAGAAGGGTACACCAGACACGACATTCAGTAATCCTTTCCTTTCCCCCCTCTTCAAAGCTTTTCACAATTTTTCCTGACAATTCACCTTGAGGGAATGTAATATGGTGGAGAGGAACAAATTCAGGATATGGCAACAGGCAGCCCTGGGTTTGAACTGCTTTGTCATCTGAAGCTATCTTTCTCTCCATATATATATATAAATACACATATATATCTGTATATGTCTATATATAGATATATATATTCTCTCTGTATATATATATAGATATATATATACACACATATACACACACATTTATTTATTTATTTATTTATTTATTTATTTATTTATTTTTGGAGATTGAGTCTTACTGTATCACCCAGGCTGGAGTGCAATGGCACCATCTCAGCTCACTGCAACCTCCGCCTCCTGGGTTCAAGCGATTCTCGTGCCTCAGCCTCCCAAGAGCTGGGAATTACAGGTACCCACCACCACACCTGGGTAATTTTTGCATTTTTAGTAGAGACAGGGTTTCACTATGTTGGCCAGGCTGGTCATGAACCCATGACCTCAGGTGATCCACCCACCTTGGCCTTCCAAAATGCTGGGATTACAGGTGTGAGCCACTGTACCTAGCCTCAAGCGATATATTAATATTTGACTTTTCTGAGTCTATTTCCTTATATGTAAAATGAGGATGATAATATCCACCTTTCTAGGTTGTCATGAAAGTTAAATAAGATAAACATATAAAAGAATGTTAAATGTTTTGAATTCTGAACATTTAAATTCTGAACATTTGAATTCTGAGCATAGTTCTGAATAAGTGGTAGTGTTTATTTGGCAGTAATAATTACACGGAAAAGTCCAGAGCATACCTAAGAGTAATGTAGCTTTACTTTTGAAGAAATATGTCTTTCTGTGATCCAAGTACAGTTAGTACAGAGAAAAGCGCTTTATAATTTATAAAATCATGTGTTAAAAAAGAAAGTAGTTCACTGCTGGTGGGAATGCAAAATAGTACAGCCACTTTGGAAGACAATTTGGCAGTTAGGCAAAACTTAACATACTCCCAACATCTGATTCAGTAATCACACTACTTGGTATTTACCCAAATGAGTTGAAACTATGTCCACACAAAAACCTACACACAAATGTTTATAGCAGCTTTAGTCACAATTGCTAAAATCAGGAAGTAACTAAGATGTCCTTCAAAAGGTGGACGGATAAAACAACTGTGCTACATTCAGACAGTGAAATATTATTCGGCTATATAAAGAAATGAGCTATTAAGCCACAAAAAGACATGGAGGAATCTTAAACGCCCATTGCAAAGTGAAAGAAACCAATCTGAAAAGGCTACATACTGTATAATTCCAAATAGAACATGCAAAACTAGGGCTGGGGGCGGTGGCTCAAGACTGTAATCCCAGCACCTGGGGAGGCTGAGGCAGGTGGATCACAAGGTCAAGAGATTGAGGCCATCCTGGCCAATAGGGTGAAACCCCATCACTACTAAAAATACAAAAATTAGCTAGGTGTGGTGGCGGGTGCCTGTAGTCCCAGTTTCTTAGGAGGCTGAGGCAGGAGAATTGTTTGAACCTGGGAGGCGGAGGTTGCAGTGAGCTGAGATCACACCACTGCACTCCAGCCTGGCGACAGAGCAAGACTCCATCTCAAAAAAATAAATAAAAAGAAAAAAGAAAAACTATGGAAACAGTGAAGATCAGTGGTTGCCAGAGGTTTGGGGGAGGAAAGGAGGAACTGGTGGAACATGGGGGATCTTTAGAGCAGTGCAATTATTCTGTATAATACTCCAACGGTGGATACATGTCATTATACATTTGTCAAAACCCAAAAAATGTACAAGACCAAGAGTGAACCCTCATGTAAACTATAGACTTTAATATATCTGTATTGGCTTATCAATTATAACAAATGTACTATACCAATGCAAGATGTTAATAATAGAGGAAATTGGGAGTTGGGGGATTAAGGGGTATATAGGAATTCTTTGTGTCCTCCACTCAATTTTTCTGTAAATCTAAAGCTTTTAAAAAAAAAAGTGGCCAGGTGCAGTGGCTTACACCTGTAATCCCAGCACTTTGGGAGGCCAAGGTGGGCAGATCACCTGAGGTTGGGAGTTCGAGACCAGCCTGACCAACATGGAGAAACTCCGTCCCTACTAAAAATACAAAATTTAGCCGGGTGTGGTGGCGCATGCCTGTAATCCCAGCTATCTGGGAGGCTGAGGCAGGAGAATTGCTTACACCTGGGAGGCGGAGGTCATGCTGAGCCAAGAGCACACCACTGCACTCCAGCCTGGGCAACAAGAGCAAAACTCTGTCTAAAAAAAATAAAGTCATAAATTAATTTTTTAAAAATTAATTATTTCCATTACTGGCTGTATGATCTAGAGCAAAATTTTTAAGTTCTCTAAACCTTAATTTGCTTATCTACAAAATGGATATAAATGCAGTGTTGGGACTCAGGAAAAAAAAAACCCAAATGAAGGCCTCAGAAACAAAAGTTGTTCTCTGACCTCTCCTGCCCACTGTCTCTCAGTCCCGTTCTTCTCTGAGGCCAGCCATAGAAACGCAAATCCCATTTCCCCAAAACAGGCCAGAGACACCAGAATCCCTTTTCCTCAAAGCCAGCCATAAAACCTCAAAATATTACTCAAACTTTCCCTCTGCCTTTCTGTGTAAAAAGTGGCCATAAAGAAATATGTGGGCCTAGCATGGTGTCTCACACCTGTAACCCCATCACTTTAGGAGCCTGAGGCAGGCAGATCACATGAGACCAGGAGTTCGAGACCACCCTGGTCAATGTGGCAAAACCTTGTCTCTACTAAAAATACAAAAAATTAGCCAAGCATGGTGGTGTACACTCGTAGTTTCAGATAACTAGGAGGCTGAGGCACGAGAATTGCTTGAACAAAGGAGACAGATGTTGCAGTGAGCCAAGATTGTGTCACTGCACTCCAGCCTGGGTGACAGAGCAAGATTCCATCTCAAAAAGAAACATCTGAGCTCCCTTATTTTAACAGTAGGTCATAAGACTCCCACTCCAAAGAGGGTCTTGCTCCACATCCAGAAGGAAGGAATGCTGCTCAGAGAGGCCAAGAAGAATCCAGACAAACAGGCCCTGCTGGGTTTCCCCACTCAGTCCATTAGCATTAGAATATACCCTTTTTATCCAGTCATATTTCCACCCGGCTGTCTACACTTTGTTAAACCTAAGCATAAAAAATGAACAGCTTCCCCTGAATCTTTGGATCTTCATTCTGAAGGCTGTTATGTACATGTTAATAAATGTATATGCCTTTTCTCCTCTTAATCTGCGTTTTTTTTTTTTTTTTTTTTTTTTTTTTTTGAGATGGAGTGTGGCTCTGTTGCCCAGGCTGGAGTACAGTGGCACGATATTGGCTCACTGCGACCTCCGCCTCCCGGGTTCAAGTGATTCTCCTACCTCAGCCCGCAGACTAGCTGGGATAACAGGTGTGCTCCACCACACCTGGCTAACTTTTGTATTATTATTTTTTAAATGTATTTCAACTTTTTAACAACTGATACAATAACATCACAAAAGTATAACACTAGGTTGAAACCCTAAGGAAAAATTGAAATTGTTAATGCTTTTGATCTTTTGGGAGGCCAGTACGCAAATAAATTTCTCCTTCTCCTTCTCTTTCTCCTTCTCCTTCTCCTTCTTCCTCTTCCTCTTCCTCTTCTTCTTCGTCGAGATGGAATCTCACCCTGTCACTCAGGCTGGAGTGCAGTAGCACCATCTCAGCTCACTGCAACCTCTGCGTCCCGAGTTCAAGCTATTCTCCTGCCTCAGCCTTCTGAGCAGCTGAAATTACAGGTGTGTTCCACCACACCCGGCTAATTTTCATACTTTTAGTAGAGATGGGGTTTCACCATATTGGCCAGGCTGGTCTCAAACTCCTGACCTTGTGATCCACCCGCCTTGACCTCCCAAAGTGCTGGGATTACAGGCATGAGCCACTGCGCCCGGCCTATTCTGCCTCTTGTCACTGAGTTTCAGCAAAACTTCAGAGGGCAAAGGACAAGTTTTCCCTTATCTCCTAAGCAGGATCTTCCCTGGCAGCATTATGGGAGTGAGAGCTCTAGCTCAGGGCCTGGCAGCACTGATATTCAGCAGGTGTACCCAATACGTCTGTTCAAATGTGGAATACTTCCATGTCAGTTAGTAAATAGCCACCTGGAACCTATTCTCCACACAAACATTTATCCCATCTTCTCAACCCCTACCCTTAGATTCCTCCTGCTTCCGCAGGGCTCAGCAACTAAAGGATTAGCCCTGGCCCAGCAGAGGACCTCAGCTGTCCCACTGGATCTAAGGCTGGAGACAATTCTGATTAGCCAGTGCCCATGCCATATTGTCTGTGAAATGTTTATAATATCATCCCCATACCAATGAAGAGTAAGCCCTTGAGGAGCATTAGTTATTGTTACTAGCATAGCTTTCTATTGTTTAGATTTTATGCTTTAAGCACAGCGTTGCTTTCATCAAAAATGTCAATAGCATATGGCTATACATATGTTTTAAAGGAAATTTTTTAACTATGGAAAAACTCTATACCCAGGGTGGAAGTTTTTTATGACAGGTTGAGGTCTGGACTCAAAACGTATGCTGCAGAAATTTAACTGCAGGAGAATGAAAAGCAAGGCAGTCAACTGATGTAATCATGTTACATCACTGTTTCATCCTTAGCGTAACATTACAGTATTATTAGGCAATCACTGGAAATGTGAATCTTGATGATACACTGATGTAAGTGAACAGCACCATATCTAATTTGGATGCCTGTTGTTGTTAAATGGAAATGAGATGCTGCCCTCACCAAGGAATAATTAAAGAGACTGATTAGAGCTTGTGACTTCCAAGAAAAAAAATGAAGAGAGGTGAGCCATTATGGGGGGAAATTGGTGATCTAAACTAGATTATCCAAGAGTTGGGGAACATGGTTTCTTTCCTGAAGAACAGTTCATTGAGGCCATGTTTTTGAGTTGCCCAGTGCCTTAACTGTCCCTTTCCCATTGTCTATGCTGACTCCAGGAAGGAGTGTGGGCAGGTGAGCACTGGACAATAATGTCAACAGAACAGTGCAATCATTTTACACGGCTACCCATGCCAGCATTGCGGTTATCAAAGTTCTCTCCTCACTCACAGAAACTAGTGAGAGGAGACTTTTTTGGTTAGATCGGCAGAGAATAATCTACCATGTAGCTCAATCCAACTGAATCAGCTCCCCCATCTTAGAGAAGAGCTCTAAAATTAGGAGGAACCCCACTGAGAGAACCTTGACAAGGTAGCTCACCCAGTAGCCCCATTTAGATGCACCTGGTTATGTGTCCTGTTCTCACTATTCCCATATAGCCATTGCCAAGAAGTATCATCTCCAACTCACACATGTGCACCACGTCTGTCAGAAACATGTAGCTTCCATTCACTCCTGCTCTTAAACCTGCTTTCAGAAACCCGCCGGCTGGCCACTGACACACATTCCTGAATAGAAAACTGTCCTCCAGGATAGTGTTCAAGTTTGTTTTGCATCTCTATCTTGAATTGCAAGCTCGTCTATCCTTTTCTAATATGCCTGTGAATAGGCCTCTGTGGAAAAGGACTTGGTTCTGATATAATTCTTATTGGGAGGCAAAGGCAGGCAGATCACCTGAGGTAGGAGTTCGAGACCAGCCTGACCAACCTGGTGAAACCCGGTCTCTACTAAAAATACAAAAATTGGCCAGGCGTGGTTGCAGGCACCTGTAACCCCAGCTACTCTGCAGGCTGAGGCAGGAAAACTGTTTGAATCCAGGAGGCAGAAGTTGCAGTGAGCCGAGATCCTGCCATTGCACTCCAGCCTGGGTGACAAAAGCCAAACTCCATCAAAAAGAAGGAAGGGAGGAAGGAAGGAAGAGAGGGAGGGAGGGAGAAAGGGAGGGAGAGAAATAATAAGAAAGAAAAAGAGAGAGAGAGGAAGGAAGGAAGGAACGGAGGGAGGGAGGAAGGGAGGCAGGGGAAGGAAGGAAGAAAGGAGGCTATAACTATATATAAGGAAGAAAGGAAGCTATAACTATAACTAAATATAGTTTGTCACCCTTGATTAGATTCTGATTTGAGGAAAAAAAGAGGAATAAATGATACTCTAAAAACAATTAAGAAATGTAAATACAGAATAAATATTAAATAGCTATTGTGAGTTTACTTAATCCCATTATTGTAGTTATGCAGGTAAATGTCCTTATTTTGAGGAGATGCATATTGAAGTATTTAGTGGTAAAGTGTAATGCTGTCTGCAACTCAGTTTCATATGATTCAGCAACAATGCAGAAAAACACAACAAAAGTATGTTATATATATGACATTTATGTATATTGTTATATATAGTGAATATATATGTATATACATAGGTACATATACACACCGAAACACATATGCATGAATAGGCAACTATGAACAATTGTTGTGGTGGATATATTCGTGTTCATTGTATTATTCTTTCCAACTTTTCTGTTTGTTTAAAAACTTTTCATAGCTGCGTGCAGTGGCTCATACCTGTAGTCCCAACACTTTAGGAGGTCAAGGTGAGTGGATCACCTGAAGTCAGGAGTTCAAAACCAGCCTGGCAAACATGGTAAAACTCTGTCTCTACTAAATACACACACATACAAAAAAAATTAGGTGGGCGTGGTAGTGAGGGAAGGTGTTCTCTTTCTGGGTCCACAAGAGGGTGTAGTTTTAAGGGAAAGAACTTCCCAGCGCCATGCCCCCCACTCCCACCTCTCTCTATCCAGGAGATTTAACAGTCTCTGTTTTCATTTTCTTGTGCACGGGAAAGGATCAAAAGTCAGTCACTCCAGAGGAAGTTCTAAAGAACCCCTTTCATTGGCCAGGGGTCTTAGAGAAGGTGGGAGTTCCTCCCAGGTTAAAAGTCCCCTTCTTCCACACCCCTTCAGACTCCATGTTTGGGTCCCCTTCCACGAACACTCCCTTTGTGGAAGCCGTCTTTCTCTCTCCTGGATTTCCCCTCTGGAGTCCCCTTTCACACTCTTCGTGGAAGTTTTTTCTCTTCTCCTTTTTTTCCTTTCTCTACCTAAATAAATTCACTTTCTGCAAAAACTCTGTTTGGGGTCTGGTATTTACTTTGTGAGCACACCTGGTCCCCTCTCTTATTCTTGAGAGAGCAGGAGACCAAGAGCCTTGGAGAAACGTCCTCTCAGGGGAGCTGAGGGCACCCCTGAGCCCCTGAACCCCAACAGTAGCTCATGCTTATAATCCCACCTACTGAGGAGGCTGAGGAAGGAGAATTGCTTGAACCCCAGAGGCAGAGGGTACAGTGAGCTTATATCATGCCATTGCACTCCAGCCTGGATGACAAGAGCAAAACTAAGACTCAAAAATAAATAAATAAATAAACCACACACACACACACACTCAAAAAAAATTAATTAATTAAATAAATAAATAACCCCCCCCCACACACACACACACTTTTTATAATAAAAGATCGTTGAGGGGGAAAAAAGTAAAAACATTTTGTGAAGTTTCTAAAATAATTCATTGAGATTTTGATTTGAACTGCATTAAAACAATAAGTTAACTGGAAATAATTAACATGCCTATAAAATTGAGTGTTTCTTTCCATCAACATGTTTCTCTACTCAAGTGTGCTTTTATGTCTCTTAGTAAAATATTTTTAGATTTTTGTAATAATGGGTACCATATTCATAAGGTTAATATAACAAAAAATGAAAGTAATTTACTTTGCAAACAGACACTGTGTTTTTTGTTACTCATTTACCGTTGGACCACATTGGCTAGAGGTAAAGGGACACTTCAAGGTCTATCTTCTGACTAAAACATTTCCAATTTATGCTGTCTGTAATATCTTGCAGCCAGAACTACTTTATATGTTTGATGGGATGGAGGATAAAAAGGGATCTCAAACTCCATACAGCTATAATCTTCCAAGCACGTATTTTCTTGGGAACTTGGGATCATGTTATTACAAGAACCGACTTGGCCATTTCTCTCAAGTCCTTGGTGTGTGTTTGGAGATTTAAAAGGAGGTGATTGTATCCATCTTCCCTTCCAGATTCAGAGCCAATCTAAAACAGACAGAAGAAGCCAGATATAGATGTAACTGAATATCAGCTTTGTTTAAGGTAAAGTTAGTGGGTTAGAGAATGCAGCTTGACTCAAGCCTGGACCAGAGCTTCCTATTCTTCCTGACCAACCTGCCAGTCAGTAATTGAACAGCAGAAGACTGAAGTGGAAAACCTCTCTGGTGAGCTTACCCAGGTAGAAGAGGAAGCAGGGAAGAGACCGTCTCTGCTTGCTGGCAGAAAGAGCAAAGAGGGCGCATGGCTGAGCCATAATCAGACCATTCTCATGGATCTCTCCCTTGCAATGAAGAGTGAGGGAGAGTGGATATGTCCACCCAGTACTGCATCAACAGGGCAGAAGCATCTTCTGGAGAGGCAAGGAGTTTGCACTTCCGGGGAGTCATGCCTACACTTTGCTTCCTAACTAATTAGTTCCCTGGCAGATGGATTGTGGACCTCCATGAGAAAGAAATTCTTAAAAAGAGAGAACTTTTTTTTTAGATGAACTGTGTATGATATAAAGACTTAATGTGGAGCTGAAATGAAATCAAGCCATTTTTTAATGTACCTGACACTATTAGAAGGTTAAAAGTCTACATTGTTGCTTTTTTATTAAAGGCTGCTTGCAAAGTTAACACAGAAATATAATGATTCAGAAAAGCCAGGAAGTGAGGCTCAGTCTTCCCTCTGATAATTTCACTGAAATACGAGCTGGCTGTTTCCCCTAGGTTTCAGCAAAAATGTAGTTAAATGGGTAATGATTGTGATGAAAGCCAGGCGTGTAAAATGAATATCAAATGAATAGGATTGTGAACTTAAAATAGCATGAGAAAATCCAAACAGATTTTTATCTTGAAGTATTCTCTCTCTCTCTCTCTCTCTTTCTCTTTCTCTTTCCCTATCATTATTTTAGGAAGAGGAGAGCTGTGTATGGGGAATAGCACATGTCACAAAGGGAAAGGGTCTACCCCATTGCAGATTAGGTCCAAGGAACAACACAACCATGAACATACAGCTCTGAGTTCTTCAAACCACTGATTAAACCTTGGATGAAATGAATCCACAGATGATTCATCAAAGAGCCCAACTCTTACAAGAGTCTGAAAGAATAAACACTGTAGAGTTGAATCAGTTAGGGACTTTAAACACTCACCAAGAAAAAGACGTAAGCACATTCATACCATTTGATGCCTGTAATTTAATAACACATTTTTTGTGCTGGTTATTTTATGTGTCAACTTGACTGGGTCACAAGATGCCTACACATTTGGGCTAACATTATTCTGGGTGTGTCTGTGAGGTTGTTTCTGGAGGAGACTAACATCTGAATGGGTAGACTGAGTGCACCATATTGCCCTCCACAATGTGGGCGGGCTTCATACAAGCTGTTGAAAGTCTGAATAAAACAGAAAGGCTGATTCTCCCTTGGGAAAGAGAGAATTTCCTCCTGCCTAACTGTCTTGAGCTGCAACATCAGTACTTTCCTGCCTTGAGACTCAAATGGAAACATCAGCTCTTCCTGCATCTTGGGGCTGCTGGCCTTCAGACGAACTATGTGATCAGCACTCCTGGTTCTCAGGCCTTCAGACTCAGACTGGAACCCCACCATCAGCTCCCCTGGGTGTCCAGCTTGCCAACTGCACATCTTGTCAGCCTCCATAACCATGTGAATTGATTTCTTATGACAAATCTATCTCTGTGTATCTATAGATACAGATATGAACAGAGACACACATAAATCCTATTGGTTCTGTTTCCCTGGAGAACCTTGACTACTACTGGTTTACATTGATATTTGTGTTCAGTAAGATGCTACGAGTGACACATGACACATCACCACCCACAAATGGCTATTCTGGAGGTGGATGGCTTAGTTTTACACCTGGCTCCATACAGTGGACCAGATGATAACACTGAATCCATTTTCCTGCTCTCTCCATTTCTCAATTCTGCTTTCTTTGGGTTGACTCCATTCTTGTACAGGCTTTTCTCTGTTGGTCACAACATGAATCTTCTAGATTCTCATTCGGGGAAATAAGATGCCCTCACCCGAAGCAAAAGGTTTCATTTTATCTCAGTAGTTCTGATCAGGTCACATGTGATATTGTTGGGAGCGCATGGCCCCGAGCACCTTGCAAGTACCTGCTGGCTGTGCCAGGCTACAGGGCCTATCCCTGTCTTGATACTGAGGACCTCTATAGCTCCTCACACAGACAATTGAGCAGGTCAAGGGAACAACTGGACTGCAGCTTGCATGATGTGGGGGTTGGGGAGGAGGGGAGACTGACTGATTTATTGCTGGCTGAAATGTTCTCTGCTTGCTCAAAATGTACTGCGTCCTCAGCCCTGAGTTCCCTCCTGCAACACAGCCCGCAGTATGAGCAGATGCCCTCTGATCTTCTGTGTCACCCTATGGAATTGGAGCTTAAGGAACTAGCACAAAGATACGGACAGTTTGGCTCCGGCTTTTGCTTCAGTACATTTTGTGTGTCTGTCTCTGTCAGGGAGTCTTACATCATCCGTCAGCATCCCTGAAATGGTGGCAGGCCACACTGCTATTTTGCAAGAAGAGTAACATCGCAGACTTTTCAGACTCTTGAGAGATACACTGATTGACTTATGCCATCCCTTGCTCCAACTCACCCCCATTGGGAACACACAGACTGCGGAGGGAAGGAGGTGTTTCTGCAGAAGAGGATTCACAGATCCCAGAAGAAGGGCACATAGAAAGTGGGGGAGGGGGGATGGGAATCATGCCGATTTGATGTGACCCTCACGTGCACTGCCTGTTAAACAAAGATGCAGTACCTCTTACTCCAATTCCACACCCAGGCAATTCCCCCTTCAGTCGTGTTCACTGGGCCTAGGACACCATGAAGACTAACAGAATTCCTCAGGACTCAGGCAAAGTGCCAAGGATCCCACGGCCACCCAAGACCACCGAGGAGAAGAACTGCTATGAGGGATGAGGCCCAAAACTTAATTTCTTTCTTTCGTTTTATTTATTTATTTGTTTATTCGAGACAGGGTTTCCCTCTGTCACCCAGGCTGGAGTACAGGGATGCAATCTCGGCTCACTGCATCCTCCGCCTCCCAGGTTCAAGCGATTCTCCTGCTTCAACCTCCTGAGTAGCTGGGATTACAGTCACGTGCCATCACGGTTGGCTAATTTTTTAAATTTTTAGTAGAGATGTGGTTTCACCATGTTTGCCAGACTGGTCTCAAACTCCTGACTTCAGGCGATCTGCCCTCCTCGGCCTCCTAAAGTGCTGAGATTACAGGCATGAACCACCAAGCCTGGCCTAAAAATATGATTTTAATCACAGACAACATTTACAGAAATTAAACCAGAAGCAAAAATATTTCACTCAATCCTACCTCCTCCAAAACACCAAATTGTTTTTGTTTGACTCCCCTTCTAGTTATTTTGCGTATGCATTCATATTGCTTATGAAATTATAGTAGATACATAACTTATTAATATTCTTTAGTAATTATTAGTGTTAGTATTGCAACTAGTTGATATTTGTAGATTTAACCTGTGTCACAGATATTTCCCCATAGTGTTTTTGTCGATCATTTTCATTTTAATTAGTGCAAAAAATGCAATGTCAAAATATAAGTCGTTTCAGTCATCCCTCCTTATCCATGATTTCATTTCTGCAGCTTCAGTTACCTGCAGCCAACCACTGTCCAAAAATAGGTGGGTAAAGGGCAATAAGATATTCTGAGAGAAAGATAGAGCCCACATTCGCATAACTTTTATGATAGTATTAGGTTGGTGTAAACGTAATCATGGTTTTTACCATTGAAAGTAATGGCAAAAGTCACGATTACATTTGCACCAACCTAATATAGTATTATAATTATTCTATTTTAATTACTGTTCTTGTTAATCTCTTACTGTGCATAATTTATCAATTAAACTTTGTTACATTGTGGGAAGTAGAAAAGTTCCTTTTCAAAGTTTCCTTTCTTGTTAAAGAATAAGTGTGCTAGAGAGAGATCCAAGATGGCCGATTAGCAACAGCTCAGGAATGTAGCT